>BMAV01007786.1:560556-573596 GCA_019973955.1 Trichonephila inaurata madagascariensis
CCACTGCGCAACACTTGTCATTACTTGTACTTTCTGTGCCTATCTAAAAAAAAATAGTTTGTAGTTTTATATTTTTATTCTATTTCTTCTTAACGTTTAAAAATTATTACTAATTTTTTTCACTGCTATAATAATATAAAAATTGGTTAAAATATTTTAATTTACATTTAACTTTTTTTGCAGGCCTTTTAATGATGCACCCTCAATTTGATGTTAATTTTTCACGTACACCTAAGCAGTCCACAACCCCCCCCCCCCCACCAAGGTCTGTAGGAAATACTTTGGGAACATACACTTTAGAGTAATCAATTAACAGTATTAAAAGCGAGATAGTCCTATATATTTAAATTAATTCTCGACTGTTTTACTCAGAATTTTTATCTCTCTATCTCTTTCTCTACACACGTAAACACTCACACACACATGTATATCTTGAAGCTAGAGTAATTAACTAAGCATCTAGGGGTGCAACAACACGTCAAACTATTGAAATTGTGCCGGATTACAGATTACGGAAGGATAATAAAAATACGTCTGCACAGTATACAAAACACACTATTAGGTATATCTTTTTTTTAACTTTTTTATTTTAAATTCCATAAAAAGAATTTCTTGTTTTTCTATTCAGTCAATTACATCTAAGAAGGCTATATAGATTTCTTGTAATATTGTGATAGAAAAAAAGAAAGGAAAAAAGTATGCAAAAAAACATTTTCATGATCCTCTAAATCGGTCCGGGGGGGGGCGGATACTTGAAAGCGTAAAATGCTGACGCATAGTACTCGAAAACAAAATATGTTGCTTATGGTTCAAAAACAAATTACCAATATATTTACTATGTATTAGATAATGAAAATGTGTGTTGCTGTTTTGTACACTCATAACCAAAAAAATTATCGCATCAAGAAGGAGTCGTCAAAATGAAACGAAATTTTATATACGTAATGACTACTTTGATATAAGTAAATTACTAGAAAATCAAAGAAAATGGATAATTTATTTCAGAGAAGAAAAAAAGAACGGAGGATTTTTTTAATACCCCGTTGAACACCCTCTAGCGCGAATGCATGATGCGATACGATCGGGCAATGAGACATACAAGTTCTGTATGATGTTTGGAGACATTTCGTTAAATATTTGCTGTATCATTGCCTCTAGTTCGTTCAAACTCATGGGATGCCCAACTAGCTGGGCCAAATGATCCCAGATATATTCGATTGGAGAAAAATCTGGGGATTGGGCAGGCCAAGGAAGGGTAGTAACAGTGCGGAGACAGTCATGTGATACTCTTGCCGTGAGAGGCTGAGCATTGTCTTGTTGAAAAATGGCTACTGGGAGTCATTGCATGAGTGGCAAAAGATGTGGTTGCAGGATGTCATGGACATACCGCTAGGCGTTCAAGGTGCCACGGATAAATACTAGGGATGACCGCGTGTTGTAGGCAATGGCACCCCATACCATCACACTAGCTGTGGGAGCGATGTGTCGCTGTAAAGAAAAGGCAGGATTGAGGTGTTCACCGCGTGGTCTCCACACACGATGCTGAAATTGAATCTGGATTCGTCGCTAAAGACGACCTGGTTCCCTTCCACTGCAGGCCAGTTTCCTTGTGTGCGTCACCACTCCAAACGGAGGTGTCGATGAGTAGGCGTCAAAGACAGCATACGTAATGGGGCTTACGATCCTAAATGTCTTTCAGCCAGGCGCCTTTGTATGATTCAAGAAGACACAGGGGCCCATAGTGAAGGTGCTAACTGCGCTTAGATGGCGGCCGATGAAGCAGTTGGCTGTACATGTGCATTTCTTACGATGTGGCGGTCTTCTCGAAGACTGATCTGTCGAGGGATTTCTGAGCCTGGTCTTCGTGTAAATGACATCTCTCGGATCCACTGGTCCCATCTACTTCTCACAACACAATCAGAATGGCCTAATTGACAAGCTACTAGCCTAGCTGACCACCCAACTTCCATCATGCCGATGATTCTCCCCCTCTCAAACTGCGACAGCTGCTCATATTGTCTTCGTAAACGGCGTAATGGCATGTATACGTTAGCTCTTACTTTGTAAACGATTCAGCACACTTAATCAAGCTTTGGTTACCTGTTTTATACTCCACGGAGAACGAAGTTAAGCGCCCTCTACCTGCTATACGTAACGCGCAATCGCGCTACATTTCTAATCATTTGCATATATCACCGACATGTACTTTCATGTCAAGTTTTGTTACGATCCCGCAATTATTTCTAGGTGCGCTAATATTTTTGTCCATGAGTGTATAAAAAAGAATGAAAAAGGGCATTAATGTATTGTATGTTAAATGATTATAAAAGGATACTATTGTATTGTACATTGATTGATTAAAATGATATTTTTGTATTGTATATGAGTTATTCACGCTGTATTATTCTCTACAAAAAATTTCCTTTTAATCATAATTTAGCAGATAATTGTTTGGGAAGTCTTGGTCTTATAACGAAGTAAAATCCAAAAAGTTGCATTCAAATAATTGTGTTTGTGTTAAAATGACATAGGATCTTCTTTGTTCTAATGAAATAAACTCATTATAAAAGAAATTATTGTACAATTAATAAGAGATAAACCACGAAAAAAACAATAGCATTGTATCTGTATTCTTGCAATAAAAAATATATGCGATCAAAGAACAGTAAATATGCGTTAATGTGGTTTTTTTTCTTTTGTAATTTTATAATGTTTATAGGTAATATAAAAAAATATATATACACACTTATTATCCCTTTCAAAAAATTGAATCTATTCTATTTCAAAGAGATATTACATTGTATATATATAGTGTATTGTACTGTATTTTCAGTTCCAACATCTTTAAAATTTAATACCAATTATTATTTTAATTATTTGGCGCATACCTTCTGATAATTAGAACTAATAACCTCTAAGAAATTCATGTAAGTATTTTATTCGGAAAGAATTGCTTAAAAAACTCGGACAATTACATTGTAATCAAAGAGGTAGATCGCATTGTTAATATAATACATTACACGATAGAAAAGGCCACTAACATGAAACAAATGAGGCACACAACTACTGAAACAATTTTGACTTATCTAATACACCCAATACTTTTCCGTTCCGTTTTGAAATAGTACGGCTAAAAGAACTATCTTTTTCATACGGTAGGTTTATTCTAACAAGGTGTTTGATTGCTGACTATTACGACCATTGATCAATTTCTCTTAGTAATGACTCATTTCGTGTAATAGCTTGTGATTTAGTGGGTGCCATAGACTGATTGACCGTTTTCAAAAGCTCCGCAATTCGAATCATTTCCACTTTTCAGAGTTCCGTTGGAAAACCGCATGAATGGATTTCTTTAACAAGCACATCAAGAGTTAATTTGAAAAATGCAAAAAAGTCAGATTTTATGATAAAAAATTGACATTGCGACATATATCAAAAAGAAGTTTCGCTACAACTCAGAAATCTAAGTTAGATTGAAACACAAGGATCTAATGAATATGCTTTGTAGTCTAATAGAAGTGACAAATAATTAACGTTAATTAAAGTATTTTTTTTTAAATAAAAGATTTTTTTAAAGTAATAAATGTAATTTCATTTGAATTTTGATTGAATTATGTATGAATTTTATGTTTATCTTATAAAATAAATGTGTTGTTATATGTATAAATGTGCTTAGTATATACAAAATATTAAATGTTTTAATGTTAAAATTATTAAACTAAAACTTGTACAAAAAAATAACTACAATTGAGTTTTTGTCAACTTATTTACACTATTCTCGAGTTAAAAAAATTGTATTTTTTCTTTTTTTTCAAATTTTGTAAAATGCCTTGTTTTTCTTTGCTATACAAACCGTCTGATCTTTGCACGGTTTTTCGAAGACATATTTACTAAAAGAAAAAAAAAAGAAAGAAAAATTACGTGTAACTGTTTGTACATAAAAATGAGCTTTCGTCAAATGCCTAATAGACCACCACGAACACACCTAAGAAAATAAAAGCTTGAATGTAGAAATTATTGTTTAGTATTGCTTGTATATGGACCATTTTTTGAACGTTAAACTTTCCATTTTAATACTCTTAGACATTTCTTGAATCAAATTAATATAGGTCTGTTTTAAAAACAGAGATATAAATTTTGTTTTGAACAGTCAATCAATGATCTGATTTCAATACATAATGCATTTACACTGCCTTTCCGTAATGTCAATGAATAGGACCCGAGTTGGGAACATTTTTTTCAGGTATAAAATTACTACAAAATTAATAATGCATTCTGATTGCATTATCATATAAAGAACAGCATATTTTATCATACTAATAATCTTTATATTCTAGTTGAACCTTTTTTTTTTTCTTACGAAATGTGCTCTGCGTTTTTTCTCTTATACTGTTTGGTTAAATGAGCTACCTCTTTACACATGTAAAACGAAAAAAAAATACCAAATAAACAATTGTTTATGGAATACTTTGTAATTTTTGAAAACTCTATATTATATATAGATGCATGCGATAATGTTGCAAACTTTCATGAAAACTGCGAAATTTTTCTGTTTGTAAAAGTGTTATGCTTTCATTTCAGACTGTCGTACATTTGGTGAAGACAGCCTTGAAGTATATTTTATTCTTAGATTTTTAGTTATTTTGTGAGTGTTGGGGCCAGTTGGCAAGAATTATTTGTATAGATTGCTCTGAGCCAACTGTAATCGGTTCGAAAATTGTAGCGATCCCATGTGGTTGGGATCCATTTTGCTTATTAAAATTTGTAAAATTACAGTCCACTTAGTCATTTTAGTCAACATTTGGTCCACTCATGGAATTGTAGAACCTTTAGAGCTATTATTACTTGTAAAATCTTTAGAATGCCAAAATAAACATTAGTAGTTTTGAGTAGAAAACGTGGAGCTGTAAAAGCTCAGCTAACAAGAATCAAGGACTTCATCCACAATTCGGATGGAAAGGATAAAATTCATTTGAACCCAAAATGGGTACCTTGAAAAGCTTACGAATGAAACTGAGTGATATTCAGAATGAATATTATGAAGCCGTTGAAAATTATAGGGATTTACAACCCCATGAATCGGAAATCCTGGATATAGAAAATGATGGCGTATATATCCAGGTAAGAACAAAAAATATTATTTCAAATATTGATCTGAAGAATAACAATGTTACATCTTGTGAAAATAGTTTTAAGAACATTAAATTACCAGATATTCAATTACCATAATTTAATGGTTCTTACCATGAATGGTTTAGTTTTAAAGAACAATTTGTTTCTTAAATTCATTCTCTCTAACTATATTTTAACTGATTATCAAAAGTTGTATTATTTAAAATCTACCCTCACTGGAATAGCTAAGGATGTTATTACGATTTGTGATTCATATACTCCATTATTTGAATGCTTGAAAAAGAGATTTGAGAATAAAAATTGATTATAAATAGTCACTTAAGTGAAATATTGTCATAGGAAAAGTTTACTCACGAATCAGATAAAAATTTTAAAAAAAATTAATAGATTGTTTTCAAAAACATTAAGGAGGATTAAAAATGGTAGGATTATAGAATTAAACAAAGTTTCAGAAGTTCTATTGATAAATTTAATTTTAAGAAAATTATATATAGGGAAATAGAAGAAAAAATTATGAGTTCAACTTAACCTCTACCGATCTGCCTAAATGGGATGATTTTATGGATTTTTTGTTAAAACGTTTTTTAATTCTAGAAAATATTCAAACTCTCTCTAATAATGCAACAGCTACTTCATCGGAACGAAGTTATAAAACAAAGTCTTTTCTTGCTAAATTAGATCCGACTAACTGTGTAATTTGTAAACAATAGCCTCATCCTGTATTTAGATGCAAAACACTTAACGATTTGAGCGTCTCAATGAAAGATTTAATTCAGTTAAAAAGAACACACAGTCTTCGTATCAATTGTTTCATCTCTTCTCACAGAGTGGGTCTATGCAAAATTTTGAGTAGTTGTTCTAATTGTGTTCTAAGCGGCACAATTCACTTTTGTGTAGACATTTCGGGAGAAATGTGGATAGCCAAAGGAGTCCAGGTAGCGGAACTCTGCCAAATATGGAACCAAAAAACACTCCTACTTTAAATGTAAACAGCGAATGTTTCCAACCGAACAGACCATTCCTTCTGTTAAATCGTTTGAACGGAAGAGGGGAATTTGTTGGTCATTCTAGGGATCTTTCAACTGTGCTCTTAAGCACAGCGTTATTTTATTGCCAGAACAGTCGCAGGGGAAGTATTTCCTCTACGTGCACTATTAGATTCTGGGAGTCACAGAAATTTGATAATACACGGTGCTGTCTTTGTTTTGGGATTGAATTATGAAAGAGTTAACACCTCGATTTGCGGTATTAACGGGACTTCTCAATTTATAAAAAACATAGTGTGTACAGTATAGTTTCAAGAAAAAAACAGACAGTTTCAGAATTTAATGGAATTTCTTTTTGTACCGAAAATTGCGGGTTTGATTCCAACAAATAAATTAGATATTACTGGGATGAAAATTATTGAGTATATTAAGTTATCGGATAAGAATTTCTCTATTTGCCTGGAAGAATCGATTTGCTTTTATCACAAATCAGGTTTTCTTTGAAATTATAAATAATGGAAAAATAAAACTAGCAGATGGGAAGTTGATATTGCAAGATACATTATTTGGTTATGTAGCTATTGGCGTCATGCCACATAATTACACTATTAAGAGCTATTGTGGACTAGTTACCAATGCAAATGAACTCAATAATAATATCAAACCCTTTTGGGAAATTGAAAATTGTCCTGATTTCGAAATCCCTAGAATTAGTAAAGAAGAAAAATTATGTGAAGAATACTTTACGAGTACTTATAATAGAGATGAAACTAACTGGTCGTTTTATCGTGAAAATGCCTCTGTCCAAGGATCCGAGTTGCTTGGGAAATTGGAAACAAGAGGCATTACGTAGGCGTAATTCTTTCTGGAGAGAAGATTAGTTCAAGATCCAAAGATATTGGATTTATATAGAAATTTTATACTTGAATATTTAGAAGTGGGAGATGTGGAAGGAATACTAGAAGATGAGGATTCTGCAGTTGAGTATTATATCCCTCTCATCATGGTATGTACCGCCTCGAAAGTAAAACAACTTCTTTACGTGTAGTTTTTAATGCATCCTCGGTTACTACTTCAAGGGAATCGCTTAATTCTTTACAATTAAATGGTGGTGTTATACAAAGGGATCTTTCCATTTTATTAAAATTTAGAGCTCACAAATTTGCGGTAACAGCAGACATTAAAAAAGCATTTAGGATGATTTTGATTGACGAATCCCAACGTGATTTATTACGCATTGTTTGGAAGGATAAAATTGACAATCCTGTGAAAATGTTTAGATTAACTACGGTTACTTACGGCACCAAGAGTGCTCCATACCTTGCTACAAGATCATTGAAACAGCTTGTCCTAGATTACGGGGATATTCATTAGCTGCCGAAGTTATAATGTCTGATGCCTATATGGATGATCTTCTTACTGGTGCAGACGATTTAGAATCTGGAAGAAAACTCTAAATGCAACTCATTTTAATGCTAAAGGGTGCTATAATGGAACACCACAAGTGGTCAGCTAGTAATCCCCATTGCTGTTACCAGACTCAATGCGTCAAGTTAAAGACCTCTCTTATTCTTCTTTAACCGAGACCAAGACCCTTGGACTTGTGGAAGCCACATCCAGATTCCTTTGCTTTCAAGATTTCTCCCACGACCTCAAATTGTGACAATCTCATAGTCACAAAAAAAGTAGTAATTTTGTACAATCGCAAGAATATTTCATTCGCTTGGACTGATCGGACCTGTAATAACAAGGGCCAAAATCTTACTCCAGTGTTTGTGGCAGTTGAAACTTGTGATTGGAACTATTCGTTGCCTTCGAATTTAGTTTCCTTTTGAAAACTCTTCATAGATGCTTTAGAATCTATAAACTCTCTCGATACCCCACGCTATAATCTTCAAGATAAGTCTATCAGAACAGAGTTGCATGGCTTCTTTGACTCATCTGAAAAAGGCTTACGGTGCTACACTTTACCTAGGATGCATTAATACAAGTGAATAGATTTCTGGTAGGCTCCTGTGCTACAAATAAAAGGTAGCCCCACTGAAAAGTATTACTATACCCGAATGGAACTTTGTGTGCGCTGTACTTTTGTTAAAGCTTCTTAAAAGAACCCTTGATGACTTTAAAATCAATATCACTCAAATTTACCTTTGGACTGATTCCACCATTGTACCATTGGATCAAAAAGCCCCTTGCTCAACTAAAATCATTTGTAAGAATCCGGGTCAACATAATTCAGGAAATTACAGAGAATGATTTTTGGAAACACGTGAATTCTGAAAATAACCGTGCTTTCATCCTTTCAAGAGGTATTAGTCCAAATAATATTCAACATTGTGAACTTTGGTGGTTTCACCCACCTTTCCCCTATATCAGTATAAAGAACTGGAACCTTACGACATTACTGCCGTAGAAGAAGATGACCTTTCCCTACAAAAATTGAAGGAAACTTCGGTCTTTTCTCTATGTGCCTTATTAAAAAACTTTGAACCGCTGGATATAATTAATAATTGATCATCATTTACTAAGTTATAAAGAGCAATTGTCTGGTGTAAGCGATTCATTGAAAATGCAAGACACTCAATGAGCCGAACTATGGAACCTTTAAAGAGCAAAGAACTATCAGTATCTTTGAAGTGTATCATAAAAAAATATTCAATGAACTTTATTTTCTAATGAAATACAATATTTAAAATAAGGAATTCCTCTTCCAAACTCATGTAAATTGTTAAACTTGCATCCCTTATTAGATGATAGTGGATTACTTCGTGTTGGAGGACGGTTAAAAAACTCCCCCATTCCAAGAAATCAGAAACATCGCATGATAGTTCTCACACCAACCATAATTTTACTTATATTATTATTTATAATTTTCATATTCTCAATTTTCATTCAGGTGCGGAAGCTACCTTAGCAAATATCAGGAATAGTCTTTGGATACCATCCGTGAGAAATGTAGCAAGAAAAAAATTCTTAGAAGAAGCATCACCTTTAGGAAGGTTAGTGCTTAAGGTTCGCAGCAATTAATGGCTGATTTTCAAGCTGCTAGAATCACCGCTTGCAGAGTTTTTAGACAGGTAGGTATTGATTATTGTGGGCCCTTCCAGTCGAAAACTTTTTTCTGGAAAATGCAGGCCGATTAGGAAAGTCTATGTCTGTGTTTTTATTTGTTTTACAGTTAATGCTATCCATTTAGAAATAGTGACTTAACTTCGGAAACCATTCTTGCAGCTTTAAAATGGTATGTGGCTAGAAGAGGGCGACCCATTGAGATCCATAGTGATGACGGTTGGAACATTTTTGGTGCAAATAATGAATTAAGAAAATACTTAAAGCATTATTTAAAAGTAAGATGGAAGAAATAATGGATTTTTTGTCTAAAGAACAATTCAAATGGAACTTGAATCTACCTACCTCACCACATTTTGGTGGTATGTGGGAGGCGGGAGTTAAATCTTTAAAATACCATTTAAAAATAATAATTGGCAATTCAATTTTAAGTCATGAAGAATTTTTAACACTTGTTCAAATTGAAGTGATTCTTAATTCTCGACCAATTTCTCCTCTTTCTAATGATCCGAATGATGTTGAAACTTTATCTTCTGCACATTTTCTAGTTGGATCATCATTGGTTGCAGTACCTGATCCTGATTACACTGAGATCCCCATGAACAGATTAAGCCGATGACAGTTAGTACAAAGGATGAACCAACATTTTTGGTGCAAATGGTCTACAGAAAATTTAAATCGACTGCATCGGAGACCCAAATGGTGAAAGGGCAATGTTGGTTTCAAAGAAGGGGACTTAGTGTTAGTGAAACCTTCAGATAATTCAGATACTTTAAAATGGCATTTAGCACGAATTTTTAAAATTGCACCCTAGTAAGGATAATATAGTCAGAGTAGTGACTTTACAGGATAAACAGGTAATTTATAAAATGCCAGTTACTAAAATTGCTAATTTACCATATGTAAATTGAATTTGTCATCATAATTGTATTTATAAATATTATTGTTCTTTATACATATATTCATTATATTGAATTGTAATACAGTCGACTCTCGATAATTCGAAGTTGGAGGGACCAATGAAAAACTGAATTATCAAGAGGGTAGGAAAAAACTCTCAAAATACACGAGGAGGTTTTTCTTCTAACACATTTAAATTTAAAACTATGTAATAAAGCAACAATTGTACATAATTTTTTTAAAGTACATTTTAAAAAGTATAAAAATAAAACAGAATTTAAAAGTCCTGTATTAAAAGAATACACTATGTCTTGAAAACAACTATTAAAAAAATATACATACTATGTATAATAAATCCTTTTTGTAGAAAAATCTGTCATCTTTTTTGTTTTAAGGCAGCGTTTCTCAAAGTGTGGGGCGCGCCCCCCTGGGGGGGCGCGAACATATCGAAAATAAAAGGTTAAAAAATTTAATTTACTGGAATGAAAAAAGGATTAATTGCTTTCCGATATAATAAAAAAATACAGATTTACATTGATATGATTTATATATATCATCTGGTGAAAAAAGGTCATCAAAAATAAAAGATTCTACTTTGAACGCTCATTAGCTATCTTTGATCTTATAACTAAATAAAAAAAAATATTTTGTTTGCTTTGCTGTAATCCTACGATGAGAGATATTTTATTACGTTTCTTTTAACATAAAATATTACTTTTGCTGGCTTTCGAACTTACTTGTATGGTTATCTGTGTATACCTTTTTTTAGGGAAGTTGTAAATTATATAATTCTGTTGCGCTTTTTTTCGCAATGTGAAAGAGTTTTATGATACATGGATAAGCATATTGAGCACTTTGAAGGATTAATTAGCCAAGATTTATTTTTATGAGTATACTGAAACATATAATACAAAAATAGTTAATTCTGCGTGGTAAAACTGTTTATCTGTTACCAATGACCTTGACAGAGAATCCTCTAATATGACAGTCTTAATGGGAGCTAAAAATAATTGATAACATATCTCCTTTTTTGGGAGTGGCAAACGTTTTTTTAGAATCTTAAGGTACCTGTTTAGACCGAGTTCCCGGCACAACCACTATTTTTCAAAAATACTTTCTTGAACATGCTGCATTTTCCTCTATGAATAACTTAGTGGTTTTAATTGTGATGTTGTACGACTGATTATGGTTTATAAATGTAAATGAGCAGAATATAAAAAAAGAATTCGTCATCTATGATCTCTCTGAAAGGTAATTGAAGCTGATCAAACAAGGGAAACACTTGCTGAAATAATGCATATTAATCAGAAAGTAAATTTGAGAAAAACAAGAAACGAAAGGAAAATTTTTAATAGCTACATTAAGAACTTTATCAAGAAAATATGAAGCCATAGGTGTACCGCAAAATGCACTTCACCCTGTGAAAAGACACAAGCAAGAAAAAGTTCAACAGGATATTTGTCGATCATCAAAGGACATTAAAATCACAATAACGTGAACAAAATGTGACAGTTTTGCTTGAAAATATTTTTCCTGAAATATTAGCAAAAAGTGTCTGTGATTTGTGTCCTATATTAACGTCACGCACATTTGGAACAATTTAGTTCAGTTTTATTGGATATATTCTCAAATTATGAAAGACAAAAAGAAAAATCTTAGGAATAGGTAAGTATATTTTCTCTTAGTTAAATTATTCACTGAAATTGTGATTTTTATCTTGTATATTGAAAATAATTATAAAAAAAAAGAATTGGGGTGCATCACTCCCCGCGACCATTAACCTTAGTATCGAGTGCACACCTGATCCTGGGCTAAAACATTTTGAAGTTTTTTCTCGCTTTAAATATTAAAAAAAATAACACAATTGTTATTCATTAGAATTTTATATTCTTTTTTTATTACTTAACATTTATTCTAAATGCTAATTCTGCGAAGCTTAAAATTACAGTTCATTCAAAACCGTTTATAATATGAGTATTCATTTCAATAAATCATTTTACATTTTTGTATACATTGTCATGCACTTGGTTTTACTCTCCTTACAATTAAGCTATTATATCAAGAATAATGTATTATCATTTTTTAAAAAAATAAACTCGGGTTAAGAGTGGGTACTTCAGCCAGTATAATAACAAGTTTAATAATTATCAGTGACTTCCCCATGGGCTAGTCTAGCAGAGCAAAGTTTTTCAAAGGAAGGCTAAAAATTAGAAATTGACACTCAGAGTTATTTTTTGATATTTAGCTCAGATTTATATTTTATCTTAAATGTAGCCATCGCAGAAAATCCAGATTCACAAAGGTATGATGTTAAAAATGGTAATAGTATGCGAAATGCTTTTGTTTTCAGTGCAGAAAATTCAGCATCCACCTCTATTCAGAATTCAAAGAGTGATTTATTACAAAATTGCCCTTTAATTTCGTTATTGGATGTGAAATCTATGAAGATCTCTTTTTCGGCAGTTGTGAGAGCCCTTCTGAAGTATTTTGAAATGGATTCCTAACCCATTCGTAACTTGCTATCAATTTGCCCTCGTCTGTGTACTTGTTGATGTTTTATTATCGTCGAATGCTCACTGAGATTTAAAAATCTATCTATGATTTTGTTATAATCCACTGCCGTAAATACTTAATACCGTGAATTACAATTAACGCGTGAATTATGAAATGTACATTCAAGAGAGATTCAGTAGCTAATCGATTCAGCTAAGACTGACTAGAATTGTACGAGGTACAGCATTTTTACATGTTTTGTGCAGACGTCCGTTAGGTTGCCTAGACTCACGTGAACTTTCGTGAGAATGCCAAACGTAATGATACAATAAAGAGAAACATAGATTAGGCTATTTTTTATATAATGACATTTGTACTTTTAGAAATGGATCTTAAAGGAAATAAATCTTTCATTAAATATTATTTCTCAATCTGTTTCAATTTAAAAATTAGAGAAAG
>BMAV01007788.1:0-68367 GCA_019973955.1 Trichonephila inaurata madagascariensis
TTTTTTTATTTTTCACTTTTGGTGCGAATCAAACTAATAGAAATATATATCAGAACACAATTTTATTTTTTTCATGTTCTCTGTTAGTCACGCTGATATACGAATATCGAGCCCGATTTCAGTCAAAAGTTGAATGTAGTTTGATGTATGACATAATTTTTAGGTTACTTTTAACTTTGCCAACTTGTTTGTTTTATTGTGAAAATATGTATAATGTTTGTTTAATTATTGCAACATTTCCTAGTTACATATTGAATCAATTGGTAACTAAAAAAAGAAAGCTTGATGTTTGCGATTTCCTAGATTCTTGGACGAATGAATTTGGATTCGTACAACAAAAAGATTGCACTGTATGTGTGCTATGTCGTAAAAGTGTCGTATGTCATACATCAAGTGTACAAAGACATTTTCAAACTAAACACCAGGTCACATTTAAGAATTCTGATGAGAAATGTGAAGTTTTAGAAGGAGCTGTTTCTGGATATACATTTTTATGTCAAACAATTAGAGTCAAACCAAAAGCAACTGAATGTAGTTTCATCATTGTTCATTGTTTAGCAACCAAAGGAAAACCTTTTACACATGAACATATAAAGGACACATTTTTAAAAAGTGCTGAAATTTTGTTCAGCTATTTACCTAACTTGCTAACAATATTATCCTGATTTCAAGAAATATCTGCTTCTGCGCGAACATTTGAAAGGAGAATAACACAAATAGCAGAAAATGTGACTGTGAAACAAAATTCAGATTTACAAGAAACTGTTGCATTTAGCATTGCTCTTGATGAAAGTAAAGACATAAATGATGTTGCATGCCTTGCAGTAATTGCACAATATTGTGATAAAAATCGAATTTATGAAGAGTTATGCAGCATGATTCCTCTGTCTGGTACTACTAAAAGAAAGGGTATTCTTTTTTCATTTAGAAATCATTTTGAAAGAAAAAATAATAATATAAATGAAATATTTTGTGCAACTACTGATGGTGCTCCTGCAATGGTTGGCAAGGAAAAAGGATTTGTCAAACTTCCTGAAAATCATATTGGACATAAAATATTGAACTTCCATTGCATAATATATCAGGAAAGTTTAGTTGCCAAAATTTCATCTCAGCGCTTAATTTCTGTAATGTATATTGTTAAAATAGTTAATTGCATAGTATCTCAATCTCCATTAGTACACAGACAATTTAAATCTCTTTTAGAAGAAATGGAAAGCGAATATGGGAATCTTCCCTTGTACAGTCATGTCCAGTTGGCTTAGTCATGGTAATGTATTGAATAAGTTTGTGTCATGCATGGAGCACATCAAAATTTTTCTTAATGGAGAAGGGACAACATTTTCTTGAATTAGATGATAAGGAATGGTTATCAAAATTAATGTTTCTGACATTAACATAACTAACTAAACATCTCAATGAACTAAACTTAGGGTTGCAAGGAAAAAGTCAAACAGTGCTTGAACTTTTTGGTTATTGGAAAGGCTTTGGTACAAAATAAAATATATTTCCTCGTGATATTAATACTAGTACCTTCAAATACCATACACAAAGATGAACTTCCTTAAGGAGGAGTTTTCTAAAAAATGCAAAGTCTTTGAAGTTTTTATGCCTATAATCAAACCTGATTTAATAGACCCATTAATAATCCCATTTGATTTCTCAATTTTTGAGTGAATGGAAATTGATAATTTTGAGATGGAACATATTGAACTGACATCTTCAGAATTATGGAAAACAAAATTTATGGAGTTATGGAAAAATTTGGAAGATAACTCTAGCCATAAATTGCTGGATATCATTGCCTGAACGATTTAATTGTTTTAAAAAAAATAGCATGTGCTCTGCTTTCTTCTTTTGATTGTACATATCTATGTGAACAAATTTTTTCTCATATGAAATATATTTTGAGTCCACTAAGAAATTGTATAACTGCTGAACATTCACAATCCTGTGTCAAATTGTAAATGACGAACTATACCCCTGATATTGTGAAATTAAGTAGAGCTCTGCAGGAACAAGGTTTGCATTAAAATTTTAATTTTTTATTTAACTTTGTTGCATGAACACTTATATTTCATGTTATTTCTTGTTTCATAAATATTTTTAAGAATGCATAATATATATACAATTTTAATTTTTCATTTATATTAAAGAATAGTCATATTTTAAGTTTACTCCTTATTTTAATAAAAATTCTTAAAAGATACATATTTATGTACACAGTTTTAATTCCTTTATTTATATTGAAGTAATAGTTATATTTTATCTTGTTTATTTTTATGTCAATAAATATCTTTAAATGATGCTTAATTAACATATAATAAAACTCTAAATTTGTATTTTTGACCTCTATTTCCTAATTCTGCACGTATTTTCGTGGGAATCGAATTGTTTCAAGTATTTCCTATTGCATGGCACGCTGAATCATGTTGGTAGGTTAGTTTAGCATGCCACATCTGAAAGATTGCTGGCCCATGGTATAAAAAATGACATTCTTAAAAATATTTACTTTAAAAAGGAAGGAAATTTAATTTTTAAAGGTGCTTTGGTAGGCTTTATGGTTTTAAATACATTATATTAGATTTTTAAAAAATTATATAAACTTAAAATAATCTGAGTTGTTAAATGTAGTTTTGATTTGCACAGGTTAGGAAACTAGTTGGAACTGCTGTTTCAGTGGGCCTTGGTAAACTTTCTTTATCCGATGTGAAACAAATGTTTGAAAACCCTAATCCTGAAAAATGGCAAAAATCTCTATTGCCTTCTCCTGGTGGTCTGTATCTCGCTCAATTACATTATGACAAAGAAGGTATAGTTTATTTGTACTTTTTCTCTACGTATGAAGTTGTCTTTGTTTCATTTTAATTTATTCGAAAGCATCAGATATAATCCTCTTTTATTTTTGTTTTTATGTTAAAAATTTTAATAGGAAGCATTATATACCAGAGTTAAGTAATATCTTAATATTTGTTTGAACATTTATACATTACATGGATTACAAAAGAATGTCAATGGAATTATTTTTAGAACTTAAATCAAAATTTTTGAAGGGAATTAATTTGTTTTCTACTTTGAAATAATGAAATCACTAATGTAGGAAGAAATTTTATTGTTGAAATGAACTTTGTCACATAATCGATAATTTGTTTACATTTGACTGTCTTACCTTTATGAGTTTTATGTAATTCTGGACAGGTCATGAACGCTGCACATTTGGACGTGTGCTCTGCATTTGAGAATTTAGATTGTACTGTAAAAAAATATTGGAGAGCTCATTGCTTAATGAACTGATACTCAATGGCCAGGCATTTGATAAATAATTAATAAGCCATTATATATGAAAGAAATACTCATATTATTTTGTTCATGTTTAATATACAAGTTATGTTTATTAATTTCGATAAAAAAATTTATTGTTTCCTTTGAAAAATTTGTATGAACTCTAAATGTTCTTTTTGAAATAGGAATGTTGCATAAAAAATAATAACACGATGCAAATATTGTGTAATCAATGCAACTTTTATATTTTGCAGATTTCTTGATGAATGATGTACCAATGTTAAGTCCTGAAAAAGAAGAAATTGCTGAAAACTCACAAATTCAGCATGCATGATAGTTTTAAATAAATGTAGCTGTATATAAATAAATAATATTTTTTTTTTTTTTTGAATGTTAACTTTGCATCATTTCCTGTGTAAACGTTTGATTTAGGACTCATTTTGGATCCTAATCACAATTAAAATCCTCTGAAAATTCTTTGATATTTGACAGAGCTTCATTTACCGTGCAAAATATAATTTTATAAATTAAGAAAAAATGCATTTGTTAGAATGGATTCAAACAAAAAAAATACAAATTCTGTATTCATTGCTTTAATGGATGTTATTAGAACAATGCTGTTTACACTATTATGCTAAAATATATATATATATTATTGTTAAAGGATACCAACATTATTTTGTGTGAACTACACTATCGTCTAAGCACGTAGCTAAATATGCCAATGTAATTTGCTGCTACATCTTTATATTAAATGGAATTAATTTGAAAATAAAAATTTTTTTTGTCATGAAATACAACTTTTAATCATTTATTTGAGGCCATGACACTGGTACTCAAAACTACCTTTATCCAGCAGATGGCATTGTTTGCAACTCAGATGGCGCCAAAGCGATAATGTTTGTAAAAAGACCGGCGTCGTTTACTACTTATGGCGGTGTGAAGGTTTAAGCGATTGACAGATATAGTCAGTTTCAGGCGCATGCCCACGGTTATAAAATAAACTATTCAAAACCGCGAAATATTGTTACGAGATAGCGGGGGTGCAGTGTTGGTTGAAGAAGGGGTGGAAAAGAAAGGTTTTGTAAGGAATACCTCTTTTAGAATTGCTTAGCAAAATGGTGCTTGATACTTTTAAAAAATTAGTGCAAATATTTTGGGGATGTCACAAGTGAATGAACAAAGTATGTTTACATTTTTCTTTTTGTATCCCATAAACGTGCCCATAGGGTTGAAATAAAAGATGAATAACGTATCATATTTAAAGTTAATTTTTTTTTTGTGTGATATAGGTATGTGGCCAAATTTAACACTGCTCATATGTAGATACAAAATTGCCATTTGAAATTGCTATGTAAGTTTACTCATCAGGAAATAATCATTTTCAACTTGGAGTCTTTCACAAAAGAAATGTTGCGCAGAAATAACCCTGAGCTGATATTTTTCCACAAATAGTTTGTATAAGTCTGTTTTTCAAACACATCTATTTCTTGTTTTACAAATTATTATTGTATTTCCGATATGCATGAAAATATGACAAAATTTCACTAAATTACAGTGAGTAAAACAAACCTGAAAAAGTTAAGTTCTTTGGAAAATTTAGGTAGAAATGATTTATCTTTCAATATGGTTTTAAAACCACTTAAAACAAATTTTGAATTCACATAACTATACATTATAAAATTAATTGTTCACACACCTTTTTTGTAAGTTAATATCTATTTGTTTACATATCTTGCAGTCAAAAAGAATTTGGCTAGGAAGCAGGGGAAAAAAACAATTTTGCAGTAAGAAATACTTTCAAGTATTCCAGTTTAAAATTACTTTTGTATTATGATAAACGAAAATTTTAACCTTTTATTTTTCAATTTAAAGCCTACAAGTAATTTTAAACATATGCATATTTATGACCCAGTATTAATTTTAAGAATCGTGTCCTTCAATTTAACTACTAGTTAAGTCTATTATTTTTTGTTTTGGGGATTCTTTCGTTTTTTTAAAAAATCTTTTCTCTCATTCCTAAGCATCTTTTGCAGTACGAAAATACCTCATCGAAGCGTATTTTTTTTTCACACAATTCAAGTCTAATAATTTCAAATGATTTTACTTTCTCATTTCACATCACATGTAGGTCCAGAAATATTTCAAAACAGAAAAAATCCGAATCCCAAGAGAAAAGTTCGATAAATGGAAAATGCACTTAGCTATTTGTGGGAGGTTATTTGTGAAAATCATAAAATGTTCTTGGTTCCGGAAAAAGTTCCGCGAAATAGAAATTAGCAAGATAGAGGTTCACAAAATGGAGGGCGACTATATTATATTCATCGAATTAATTTCCAAATTAAGCTTCCTTTTTATTACATTTCCTTAAATTGGTATGTAAAAACCTGTTTCCTTGTTGAATTTTAATAAATGTTCTTATGGATAATCCGAGAAAAGCATGGAACTTATTATTGTTAAAATTTGGAAACCTGGAAGAGAAATATGAACATTTTTAAAATATAAATGTTTTAAAAACTAGCTAGGTTTCTCCAGATCTGGTATATAAAACTTTTATAGAACAGATACTTATATATAAGTATCTTCGAAACTAAAATTATCTTGAACAGAAAAATTTTATTGAATAGAAACCCTTTCATATCTTCCAAAATAAAATCTAGAGAAAAACACATGTAAAATTTGGCAAAGGCATAAAACAAGAAATTAATAATGTCTGTAAATCTCTAATAATTTTTAATGCATTTTTTCACAACTGAAAGAAGGTTGTAAAATAGCTTGTAATTTTCTATGAGACAAAAATCGTTTTAACCTATAATTATATCATATAGGAGTTAATCTCTGACTGCAATGTAATGGTATTAATAAAATAAATCATTATTACTGTTACTAAAATCAATAACTGTATGAATCAAAATTTGAATTTTACTTTACATATGCAGCATAGAATAAGTCTAATTGTCATACATCACTTTGACACTGTTGGTACTGCAATTCATGGTTAGCTGTTTTGTGATAAAGGTTTAATTTTTTTGATAAGTATGTAATTATCTTTTATGGATCATGTCTAAGAAAAGGATTTAAATTAATTATTTATAAAGTTTCATTTTAAAATTGGTCTTTTAAATAAGCATTAGTATATATATACATATACATTACATACGAATAATAAAAGTATATTAATCACTTGAATTATATACTGATGTATAAAATAACACTTTGTTATAAGCAGATTTTAGCCTTTATTAGTATATGTATTTTTATGTTATAATTTTTTAACTGTGCGTTCATTAAAGATATTTAATTAACATAGTAACTCTTTTATAAGTAGCCTGAAATAATTAGTTTTTAAAATATACGACCAAACAAAGCTGATTTCTTGGGATGACAAAAAGAAGGAAAAAAAAATTCTTTGGGAGGAGTGAAATTACTAACAGCTAAAGGAAACACATTAACAGCTAGAATGCACAAGTTTTTCTTGCATAATGTAAGATGAGCAATTTTCGTCTTTGAACAGTGAGAAGAGAAGGGCAGAAGCAGGGGTCAAGCAGTCGTAAAACCAGATTGGGCTTCTATCTCCCCTCCATTGTGGGAGGGACCAAGAGGAGACACCAGATACTTTTCTGTCTTCAGTTTATGTCGTTTTAAAATGGAATTCTTAGTACACAGTTTTGTTGTATTTCATGAATACCAGAAACCAATAGCATTTAATTTATAAAATAAATGGAAATGTGGTTAAAAAAGATTATAACAATTTATGAAAAAGTGCTCTAATGACCATTTTTTCACAGAAAAATGACGTTTCCTTTTAAAAAACTCGTATCTTAACTTATGTTCTTGATGAGTGTTTGTTATAGGGCAATTCAGAAATTCAAATTTTGTTTTTCACCACCATCTACATTTTCTTAAACAGGATACCATAATGTAGCCTATTTTCTGTGTTACTACATTAAATGAAACTGTTATTTGGTTATAAAGAGCACACATACTTGTAAAATTAAACAGTATGTTTGAAATGAATTAGAAGAGCTTATAATTTTCTTTGAGACCAAAATCGTTTTAACCTACAGTATATATAAGCTAATCTCTCATTATCGAATGACATCAACATCAAATTAATGTATTTCAAAATCAATAACAGTACATGCGACTTAAAACTTGAATTTTCATTTTACGTGCAGCACCAGGAGCTGTATGAGATTTGTATTGTATGCGACACTTTTATCAACTTGATGTAATTCAGAAATCGAGGAATACGTAATTATTCGAATCTCGGCGGACACATGAACAATGATGTTAGTGAATATTAACGTCGCACTGTTCAAACTGCGAGGGCTTTTGTTCCAAATGTTGAAAAATTGTTATTAGCTCAGATATATTCCTCTTTTTAAAAGCATTTGTTTGTTGCTCAGTTATTATATGCATGAATTAAATTTTAATTCAATTAACGTGTTTTTTCTTAAGTTTTAAACACCATACTTCACTTCAGTTAGAAATTTAAATAGTTTAAAGTAGATCTATACCACCTGTCATTAAAGTTGGTAAATCTGCAAAAAAGAAATTCAATATTAGGTAAGCAGGGTCTACCCCAAGCAAAAAAACATGGCAAAGGGGTCTATGAGAGCAAAATGTTTAGGAACATCTGTTGTATAGGATCTGCATTTACTTTTCTTACTCAAAATGAAGCATTGAGTATTTCCTGTGTATGATATCCCCTCAGAGAAAGGGGACACTTGTTAGAACTGTCACAGTTGTAAAACGGAGTACAAAAGTAATGCTAGTTTTTTTTTTTTTTTTTTTCTTTTTTTTTAGGGTGGTAGGGGTTATAAGAAACAGCCTTGATAGGAGAATTTTGACCATGGGAGAGTTATTTCTGTGGACAAAAGATCAGTGGTGAGAATGTTTTCGACCCACTCGGAATGCTTACAGAACTGTAAAGATGTTTTGGGGAATCCCATTCCACACTTAGAAGAATATATCTTAAAATAATATTTAAAGTATATATATATATATAGATAAACATATTTTTGATATTATATGTAAAGACAATTTTAAAAAGTATTTTTATTTTTATTAAAAAAATTTCATGATGTAAATTTAATGTTATTTACTCATTGATAATATTGGTACTTTTGATCCAATTGTCACCAACTTGCATGTACAGTGAGCACAAAAGTGTTCGTACACTTGCAATTTCAAATTTAAAGGTTTCGACCTAATAAAAAGTTATTTGTGTGTGGAATGCGTAGTTTTAATGATATCTACAACTTGTTCTTAATGGATTGACATGATCAGTTTTTCCAAAATAGTATAACCATTTTTAAAAAATTAATAATCAAAATCTACTGCAAACTTACATACAAAAGTCTTCGTACATAACAAAATCTCAACATAGCTTTAAATATTGTATTTCTTTTTTTTTTTTAATTTAGTATTTAGTAGGATATCTTTAGTGTCCCACAACGTATATGATGAAGAGAAAAGCTTTGTTTAATTTTTTCCTGAATAAAAGGATTTTTAAAAGGAAGAATAGGAGGATTTAAAAGCACTTACACAATGGAAAATTAAATTTCATGTTTTAATCTGCTATATTAAATGAACAAACAGTATGATAAATTTTACTTTTATACGACAGAACAGGGATTGAGAACCTATTTCACGCGTGCCACAATTCTCAGTGGCACTCTGCACTACTCAACAAATGTGTCAATTTTTGAGAGGATGAAAGTTGATAAATTTGTAATGGACCTTATTTGAAAAAGATCTCCAGAACTATGGACAACTACGAAATTTCGAAACAATCGGAAAGATAACTCCAAAGGTAATTGTATAGCTATTTTGTAAATTATTCAATGTCATTGCTGAAGAGATTTAATTGTTTAAACACAGAGAAAATTGCATGCACTCTGCTCTCCGCTTTTGGTTCGACTTATCTAACAAGTAAAAAAAGTAAAGTAAGTAAAAAACTTTCCTCATAAGAAAAATATTTCGAGCCACACAAATACGCAACTAATAATTTCATTATATTACTTTTAATTATGAACAGCAGTATTAATAGTATCACGTGTATTTCAAAAATATTCAGACACATTTTAAATGAAGAAAGTACAAACAAAAGAATAAACAAATTTTACAAATTTTTTTCCCGTCGTTTTCTCAGTACAAATTCTGAAATACACTGGTGTGCAAAACTTAAGCAACAGGTGGGTTTATTGCCATAACTACGAAAAAATCATCTGAGAGACATGTAGAGGGTACAGAAATGAGGGGAAGTATTGTATGTACGTAAAGGATGACGAAAGCATCGGCGCTGAAAAGAATACAACGCATACGGTATGGAATCAAACAAAACAAGCTTTATTGAACGCATAGTATCGTGACTCATGATTGTCTATCAACAGGAAGAACAACAAGCGAAGATGTTCTTAATATGGTATATGCCCTCCCTTACTACAATGGTTGCTTTGCACCGTCTCCGCATACTCAGAACCAGCTGAGATTTTGAGCATTTCTTGAGTAGGAATTGCCCATTCCTCAATCAACATCTGTTTGAGTTGTTGGTTTGTACTCGGATGATGTGAGCGTGTGGCAATACGTCTCCCCAAAGCATCACACACATGTTCGATGGAATTTAAATCCTGGGGAGCGCGCTGACCCGTCCATTCGAGTGATATCTTCACTTTCAGCAGCTCCTCAACAGCAAGAGTGCGATGTGGCAATGCATTGTCATCCATAAAGATATGAAGTCTGGGCCAATGGCACCTCCGGAAAAAGATGCAGATGGGGAAGAAGTACCTCCTCACAATAGCGATCCCCGGTTACAGACCCTCTGTCGAAAATGGGAAGCTCCAGTTCCGCCGTTCAGCATAATGCCAACTCAGACAAGAACTCCAGGACCACCGTAACGGTAATAACTGCTTGATATTTACTGGGATAAAACCGGGTCCCGATCTCTCTCCAAATCAAACGCGTTGAGAATCGCTTCTGGTACTGAACGACTCTCATCCGTAAAGAACACGACTCCATTGATCAGTTGTCAGTTTTTTGTGCTCTCTGTCCACACTGTAAGCAGTGGCTTCAGTGGCCATCTTTCAACAGGAGGCAGCGTTCAGGACGGCGGGTGAACAGGCCCCCTTTGCGAAGGCGTCTGGCCACAGTAAACCGCTACACTTGTCGACCTGTTGCTGTACAGAGTTTCTGAGCAATGGCTCTTGCTGACTGCTGTTGAACTTTTTTCGCCTGCAGGATGATATATCGGTCATCCCCTGCAGTTGTCGTCCTCGGGCGGCCACACCAACCTTTCTAACAGCTGTACCTGTGGTTTGGAACGCTTTCCAAGCGCGCGAAACGACACTTTTGTTGATTCCGAATTCTGCAGCTACACTGGTGACAGTACGCCCCTCCTCCAGCTTTCCGACCATTCTTCCACGTGTGAAGTCATCCAGATGATTTCTTCTAGCCATATTTCACGAACTGACTCACTGGCACTTGCAGAGAATATGGTGAATTGCATCTCCGTCCATTTCATTCTACTGTTGAGCAGCGCGCGCCGACATCACGCGTTTTGCGTACGCTCACATCGTTTCTGACGTTTTGTTCCTGATATTTGCATACGCATGACGTTTCTACTGACTTACGTGTTCCCTCTACTGATCTCCAGACCTCCTTTTCTGCAATTTCATGGCTATCTGCTAAATTTTTACATTGTTGCTTAAGTTTTGCACACCAGTGTATATCAACGTTGTTAAAAGCATTGTATAATAATAGACATGAAATATTTTATGCTGCATATACATATAGATTAAAAAACAAGTTTTGAATCTCATATAATTATTGATTTTAGTATAACAATAACATAAATTTTATATTTATACCGTTAGATAACCGTAAGAATATTTAATTTTTATGTACAGTTGGTACAAAAAGTATTTGCACACATACATTTTTGTTCACAATTTATAAAAAAATGCATTCAGAAATACAAAAATTAGCATTTTAATTAGCTTATGCATTTAAATTAATTACAAAAATAATAATATATTAAAAAAACATTTTTTGCAACAATATTAAAATATCTTATGTCAAAAAAGTATTTGCACACTCAACTCAACTTTAGAAAATTTGCATTTTTTTGCTGATTATTTGACAGTCACCCCGCAGTAAATAACATACGTAAGACGACTATAAAAGGAGGTATTGTTGTGAAACTTTATCAGTTGATTGTCGATTTCAAATTGTAATGGCACCTAAGAAATCTGAATTGCCGATTTCGTTGAGAGAAAAAAATTGTTTCTCTGCGTGAAAATGGCCTAAGTTATCGAGAAATAGGTAAAAAAGTAAATGTTTGCTTCTCTACTGTTCGATATATTATAAAACGTCATAAAGAAAGAGGATATACATCAAATAACTTGCGCTCAGGACGTCCAAAAAGAAACTTTCACTGCGAATTAAGCGAAATATCATAAGAGAAGCATCAAAAAATCCATTTGTTAGTGCAATTACATTAGCCAATGATGTCGCTTCAACATCTGGAGTTCAAATCTGTGCCCAAAGTGTTCGAAATGTCCTGCATGATGCACAAATTTATGGGAGATCTCCAAGGAAAAAACCTCTCTTAACTGAAAGAAATAGACTGAAGAGACTTGAATTCGCTAAGGAATATATCGAAAAGCCATTTTTATTTCTGGAAAATGTCATATTCTCCGACGAGAGTAAGTTCAATATTTTAAATCAGATGGCAGGAATTTGGAGAAATCTTGTACTGCTTTTCATACCAAAATGTGTTACCTACAGTTAAACATGGAGGGGGGTTCTGTTATGATTTGGGGGGGCATGGCTAGCAAAGGAGTTGGTAATTTGTGTTTCATTTATGGGAATATGACAGCTCGAACCTATATTGATGTGTTGAAGATAACTTGCCACAAAGTGCAATAAAATTGGGATCAGTAACCGTACTATTTTCAGCAAGACAATGATCCCAAGCACACTGCCGATATAACACGTATGTGGTTGCTTTATCATGTACCCAGAAAACCTTTCTACTCCACCCCAATCACCAGACTTTAAAAACCTTTTGGAAAATTTGTGGAATTCCTGGATTTAAAAATAAGAAAAAGGAAGATTTCAAGCAAATCTGCCCTTAAACAAGCCCTTATTGAAGAGTGGTCGAATACTGACGCTACTGTTACAGAAAATTTAATTAAATCAATGCCAGCAAGATTACAAGCAGTAATAGATGCTAAAGGAATGTATACTAAATATTAGTTATTTAAAATTTGCTTATATATTTTATTTCTTTTGTATTCATGCAGTTTTCAAATACTTTTTGACAAGAGGTATTTTTAATTCTGTTATAAAAAGCATTGTTATTTATCTTATTGTAATTTTTCTGTTTGTTTTGGATGATTAAACTTATTCTGATTTGGCAATACCAATTTTTATTTCTTTAAAGCTTTTTTATGAATTGCAAACAAAAATGTAGGTGTGCAAATACTTTTTTTATTTGGTAACAAAATAACAGTTTCATTATTATTCATAATACATGACTCGACTGGACTACAATTCTCGACTATTACATCACCTCTGCTGGTTACAGAATTTCGACTTAAACTAGCACTTTAAAAAAAAATTTTTATTTGTGCTGGATATATAGTTTTTTCTTCCAAATCTAAGCCGCCATCGATTCTAAGAGCTGCACACCAAATTCTCAACAAGTTTTTGTGGAAAATGAAAAATAGTGTAAAAGGGTTTAATCTGTAAGTGAATAACTAATAAGAAGTGAATAATTATTTATTTTATCAGTATAATAAACTTTAAATTACATACATGCCCCCGTACTTTCTCTAAATACCCCAACCAACAAATTTCTCTCCCTTCGACTCTCTTAAGCCGCACCCGATTTTCAGTAGCATTAACATTGGAAAAAAAGTACAGCTGAGATTCGAGAAAATACGGTAATTCCTCCGCTTTAATTAAGCATCCACTAATAAAATTTTTTTAGTAAATGATTTCGATCTGTGTTTGCGATTAAAATTGATATTATATAACTAGTTTTTTCTGCAGTTGTATTGTCTTCAACAAATTTAGGTGGCTGTGGTAGCCTGGCGGTCAAGGTAACGAACTCGAGCCATGATTTTGAGCCTTGCACCACAAAGCCGATGCACATTAAATATGTTGATGCTCAAACGTCCTCCAAATGGTGTCGTTTGGAAGTTAGGAGAGGGGGTGCCAGCTCAGGTGTCGACTTCGTCACTTGACTATGTGGTCCGTCGCTAAACGCCCTCGAGTAGCTGAACAGTGCGACGTTAATATTCACTCCCTCACTCAACAAATTTAGTGAATATATTTTTTTCATTTTTTAAGAGTTGATTTCACACAATTCCGACAACTCGTCTTCACAAAGTTTTGCAACACATTAGTCATAGTTTGTTTTTGGTTTTGTTTCATAATGCCTTTGAAATCATATTCCTTAGCAACTTAATTACAGTTTTTACATGTCAGGCACAATATTTTATTCTTGCTTTGGGAATAAAAATATAATATTGCAATTCCCATTTTTCTTGAAAATTACGATGTTCATCCTCAGTTCATCTTTTCTTTCTCTGTTCTTGAAGTTTAATTATGTTTTTATTAAATTACTTTTTAGTTTAATATGAATAAAAACCAAAACCTACTTTCATTCACAAACTATTGAGTAAAGACTACACTTTGTCCTGGTCATCTCTTATGGTTTTTAAATTTTAAAAAATTGTAACGTCGTCAGTAGTTAGTGCACAAGAAAATTTGTTACAGCCTCATTTTAAAATTTAAATAGTATTTAATAGCTTCATAAGAGTTATTAAAATGTTCATTAAATAGGCCAAGCCGGGAGGACACAGTATTTTTCACTCGAGGTCAATCCTTATTCCGCAAGGCACTCGACAATCCCTTGCTTTTCCGAGCTCCAGTTTACTCCATGGCTCTCTGTTTCCATCTCGGGCTCCGTCCGTCTCACTCCAGGGCTCTATCTCCAAGTTTCTTTCCTCTCCGTCCAACGTTCCAGTCTTTTCCAAGTCTCTTTTTTTTCTCCGTCCGTTTCTTTTCAAATTTTCCTTCGCCTCTCCGTCCAAAATTAACCACTTTTAAACACCAGGGGCGGGTCCACCACACGCCCCTCGTTTTCCTCATTGGCAGGTCAAAAAAGAAAAAGGTCTGCCCTCGTCTTCCTCATTGGCAGGTCAAAGAAAAGGTCTGCCCTCGTTCCCGGGCCACCTTCGTCTCCCATTTGCACGGCAAACACAAACACATTCCCCGTCCGTCTGGAATCCAAGGGCGCCATAACTCTCATCTATTCATCTCACACCTGGGCCTCACAGCCCCACTCTCTATGCACCGACGTGCATACAGGCCTCGCCTATTCAAGACTTTCATACAGGAATGCCTATTGTCACCGGCATTCTTCAGCCATTGTAAATTCCAGACCAGATGTCTGCGCTTGTCCGAGGCCAGACAACAAACAATGACCCCATGGCCACCTGCACTTGTCACCCAACAGCTGTTTGGGGATGAATAGATATAGTGACTTCAGAAGAATTGACAGAGTGGGGTTCACCCCAATTGAAGACGTCACAAAATAAAACTTCAACTGCTTCTTTGACGTCACGCTTTCCGTCTCTCAATTATTGGAGATTCAAAGAGTAGAGGGTGGGGAGATGCTACCTCAGGTGTCGTCCTCGTCACTTGACCATGGCTCATAATTACGAGGTCGGTCGTCCAAAGCCCTCGATTAACAAAAAAGTGCGACAGGTTTTCAGCTAGTAATTTCTTTAAATCATTAAAAATAAGCACTAAGAGACCACTTTAAAAATAGCAATTAGACTTCCCAGGTGCCTCCTACCTCCCAGGACAGCATTTTGCTAATGCAAATCCTGACTAGCTCATTTCATCATTTCACTACAACAGTTCAGGGTTTGAAAAAATCACTTACTTTCATCATGGAAAAGACATTGAAGAGATGTTATTTTAAAATATTGGCAAAATGCTGCCCAAGGGGGGGGGAGAGACACCTGGGAGGTCAAATTCTTGTGCTTCCGAACCATTCAGGTCAAAAATCCTCAAAGCTATCAGGAATTTAAAATTTTTAAAATTGTTTAAAAACGTGAAAGGGGGAGGAATGGGGCTATTGGGATAAAATTACATATTTGAAGAGCTCATAGGGAGAACAATCGAATCCAGTCGGTGCGGTCGACCAAGATAGCATAGGATTCGAGTTATTAACGAGAAAGCCCTGTAGAGGGGGGCAGCACCGGAGGGGGCCAATTCCACGTAAAGCTCGCGCATGCACGAAAATATGGCGTACTTCCAAAAATCAAGTCCCAAGCTCAATTCCTTAGGGGGGTGAAATTTTTTCAGACCCCATAGGATTAACATGGGAGCATGATATTTTAGTGCTTAAGCCCTCTCCATGCCTGCACAATGGAAGTCAAGTATATGACTGGATGGGTCTCGAAGAGTAGAACAGAGGGTTCAAATCTCATGTCCGAGACTCAAACAGGAGCCAAGATATTGCGGATTTAAATAAATTTTAAAACAATTAAAAACTATATAAGGAATACCCCTATGAGCATGAAATTATAACTGGAAGAGCAGTTAGAGAGGGATCGAATGAGCCAGGTCCGAATTGACTGTGAGGCTCGAGTGTCGAGATATTGGCCAAAAAGCTGTAGAGGGGTGGGAATGCGTCCCAGCAGATCCTAATCATAACAAAAGTTATTGCGATCCCCCAAATATCAGTTCCCTAGCACCAAAAAAGTGGCATATTTTTTTCATTTCACTAAAACAGTTCGGGGATTTAACTATATATATAATTCACTTACTTAAAATAGGGAGAAAACATCAAAGAGTCGTTATTATAACATCTTGCGTGAATTGATTATCTCCTTTAGGGATCTGACGAAAGCCCTAATTTCATCGTTTCCCTGCGACATATATATATATATATATATATATATATATATATATATATATATATATATATATATATATATATATATACAATCTATAAGCTATTAGAACATCTAAGGATAAAAATATTATTTAATGTAGATAAAATTCTCAATTTCGTATTTAAAGCAATAACTTGAATAACAATTAACTCTGAATAATTTAGATATACAAAATTTTAATCTGAAAGGGTATAAAAACCTTTTTCACATAAGGTTTCAGGTATATTATTATAGAAAAACACTTTTTAGAATAAATTAGAAAAATAATGAGAGAAAAAAGTAATCATCAGCTCTCTGTCATTAATAAAAAAATAAATTTTATTATTCTGAAGTTCAGAATACAATATTAAGTAAAACAATTTTTTATTTTTGGTGTTACTAAAATTTATATAGTAATATATTGGAGTGTATAAATCCCTCGTACGTTATTATATTTTATTATTGAAATACTATGAAGAGCCAATTTCATAAGAAATCAAGAAAATATTCTTCCTTGTACTAGAGATATCACTTTTTATATTGAAAATTATTTTTATTACAAATATAAAAAAAATTTCCTTACAACTATCATAAAACAACACGCATAGTTTTTGAAATACGAAATATTAAGCGATTTTTAGTCATAACACATTCCAGTAATTCTCAAGATCCTAGGTCAAAGCTCGAAAGAGCTATCCAATCTACCCTCAACGACTATTTTTAGAAAGTAACGGGGAGAACTCGGGACAGAACCCGTATGCAGTGACGTAGTCTCAAGGTCCAGGGTTACCTTATATTCTTTTACTTTGCGATCCCCCCATTTTTCATGGAAAAAGGCAGAATTAACGTTTCTGAAGTGATTAAAATCATTATTTGTGTAGAAAAATATTCTTTTTCATAAAATATAGTATTATTAATGTGTATTTAAGCAGCTTAAATCGTAATTTTCTTCTAAAACAAAGTTATTTTAACTTTGTGCTTAGAATGCATACACGAGGTGCCATCTGTAGCCATTATATTAAAGCTTGCCAAACATGGCGTCAGAAAACTCTAGAAGCAAGGATATATGTATTTTTCGCAATTTTAAAATTTTCTAGACAATAAATGACATTTCTACATTTCATGGTGAATTTATATGAGTAATTTACGTTCTCAGAAAAAGTTTTACACCTATATAATGTGATTTCATTGTGCTAAAGTGTTATTACGTTTTCAGTACATGTGGAAGTCCCTCTTAACTCAATATACAATCCAATTTTTTAAATATCTATTCCTCTTAGGTGTTATAGTAATTTTTTTTCTATGATTACTTAAATTTAGCTGGAGTATGAGCATTAAGAACACAGTAGTAGTAGTAGCACATAGTAAGTTCAAGATGATGATCAGTTTGTTTTTGACACCAAACCTGTATCAAAATAAAATGATTGTATATCTTTTAGATAATATTAAAATTTGGTTGCATAAAAAATATTCAAATTTAATAGCAATATTATTTCTAGGAAATACAGTTAATTATAGTTTTGATTAATAATGAATACATTAGTTAATTTTAAAAAAAATCTAGAGGATTATTAAATTGAAAAAATTTTATTCCTTAATGATTTTCCTAATTTGAATTAATGTTTATTATAATGTTATTTTTAAAAAAAATCTAGGGGATTATTTAATTAAAAAATTTTTATTCCTTAATGATTTTCCTAATTTGAATTGATGCTTATTATAATGAACTTAGTATGAGTAAAAATCATCACAACAAAATTACTAAGAGCTAAGTATATTTCACTTATTACGTTTTCCAAAAAGAAATATTTATCTCCAGGGATGACAATATCAATTTTAATTATTTTATATTTAGGTAACATTACAGATATTTCCTTTGTGGAAGTAATATTATTCTTAATCTTTTTGTAAAAAATGTCATTCTTTATATATGTAATGATTCTGGACTAGAATTAAGGCATTTTCGTATGCAAATATTTTTTGCAGTCGTGTGAAAGATGAGAATACTTGGTATGTTTAAATCCACATTTTACTGTTGAACAAACAGGTAAAGCAATAATATGAATAGTACAGCACAAACGCGAAGAGACAAACATGCTCATATTTCAGACAGCCTCACAGGCATCTGTAGTCATGGTCAACTGTGATTGATTAAAATCATGATTACTAATATAGGCTTTTCTGGTTGGCCTGCATACACACTTGTGATGCAAGATTCCATCATCTGGATTTAAAAATGCCAACCTTTTATTATTTTCAGACATAAAGTTGTGGTTAGTTCCCTTTATCTGGGTAAAATAAAGATTAATTATCATGCAAAGTCTTGGAGGGCTCCCGACCATTTTGAATTAAAATCCCTCTTGAGAAGATTTTAAGTAAATTTTACACATTAGCTATATATATAAGTATATATATAATGATTATATATATATATATATATATATATATATATATATATATATATATATATATATATATATATATATATATATATAATATATTATATATAAAATAAGAGGTTTAAACTTTTTTAATTTGATGGGTGATGAAATAATTTTCTTTACTATTTTCGATGAATTGATTGATTGAATATTAACGTCGCACTGTTCAGCTACTCGAGGGCTTTTGGCGACGGACCACGTAATTTTGAACCATTTGGTCATGAGCTAGCACCCCCCTCTCCTAACTATTACACCACACCAACGGGAGGACGTTTCAGCTCTCGACAGATTTAACGTGCATCGCTGCCCTACACGGCGGGTCTTTAGTGGTATTGGGCTCGAACTCGTGACAAGGCAAGACACGATCCGATACCTATACCACTCGGCTGCCGCGGCCACTATTTTGGATGAAGTAAATTCTGTTGAAAGTTATTTTTTGAATATAACAAAATTAACTAGAAGCAAGTTTACACACACACAAACTAGAATTTTAACAGTATTGAATAATTTGTAATGAAATTTGAATATTTTTTAATAAAATATTAATTATATGCACTCACTGTGTGAAGCAAATGATATCCAAAACATTTGCTTTCGGAATATGGAAGTCCTGGTAATTTTGGTTCATTTTTAAACCTTTTCAACAATTTTTGGTATGCCTGCAGGAGAAGAAAAAAAAACATATATTTTTTTTACAGCTTTGTAGAAATAACATTTAAGATGGAATGCATAGTTATCCAATAATTGCAATGCTTTGAAATAGTGTAATTTCTTACTTAAAAAACGCGAATCAACTATGTGAAATTTATTTTTTGAATTTGTTGTAATAAAAATAATATTCGGAAATATTTTAGAACCAGTTAATTGTATTTGTAGACAATTATTTACCACTCGTTCAATTTTTAAGCTTATATTTTTTATTCTTTGCATTTTTTGCGTTTCTAATTATTAAATTTATTCTTAAATATTCATTTATAAAAAAAAGTGTTTGTGTGTACTTATGTACGCACGTAAGAAGTTATACTACTATGGCGTAACAAGATTAAAAACTTTCTAAAAATCTTTAGCAGGGCAAGCTGTGCCAAGGACGAAAGGCAGTCACGAGGAAAGTTGAACGATACTAACCTTCAGTCAATCGGACCAGCCAAACCTGAGATAATCGCGATTTAAAGACCTCATATTGAATGTCTCGGCGGTAAGAATCGTTTCTGAGAAAATTAAGACATCTCCACCTTAAGAGCCCCCGAGTTATGGTCTTTTTAAAATAATTAAAACATTTAAAACAATTAAATAAAATAGAAGCAGGGCACCCATAAACTCGAACCTGGGACTGGTTGTGAGCAAACACAAGAGTGTAATCCATAATAAGCGGTCCGGAATCTGTAGTTGTAAATGGGGTGGTGCTAGCTCGGGAAAGGAAAACGAAACTAACTCCACAGGGAGGGAATAATTGTGACGTAAATGGTCACGTACATCCCAACGATACACAGAGTACTAGGTGATCTCAAAGTTTCATCCTTCTATCTCTGTAATATCGTTTACGTCCTCAAAAGATCGAACCCCATAGGAATAACATGGGGATTCTCTAATTTTAGTGATAACGCCTCCCTAAGCCCTTATTTACACACGAATTATAACAGATGAAACAGCTCAACAAGGAGAACTAATGGTCCGAGTTTCATTAACGAATCTCAAAAATCCTCGGAGCTATGCGGGATTTAAAAAAAATTATAACTGAAATAATTTTAAATTGTTAAATGTGGGTAAAGAAATGGGGCTATGGTCCCGAAAAAATATATCTAGGATGCTCATAGGAAGAACAATCAAATCCAGCCAGTGCGGACGACCAAGGTGGCATAGGATTCGAGTTATTTCTGGGGAAGCCCTGTAGGGGAGGGGGCCAATTCCACGTAAAGCTCGCGCTAATACGAAAATATGGTGGACCTCCAAAATCAAGTTCCAAGCTCAATTCCTTAGGGGTGAAATTTCTCCGTCGCCTTAGGATTAACATGGGAGCATGATATTATAGTGCTTAAGCCCTCCCCGTGCCTACACAAGCAGATGACTGGATGGGTCTCGACGAGTAGAACACTTGGTTCAAATCTCAAGTCCGAGACTCGAACAAGAGCCGAGATATTGTGAATTTAAACAAATTTAAAACAATTAAAAACTATGAGCATGAAATTATAATAACTGGAAGAGCAGATAGAGAGAAATCGAATAAGCCAGGTCCGAATGGACTGTGAGGCTCGGGTGCCGAGATATTGGCCAAAAAGCTGTAGAAGGGGGAGGGGGAATGCGTCCCAACAGATATGGTTTATAACAATAGTTATTATGATCCCCCAAGTATCAGTCCCATAGCACCAAAAAAGTGGCATGTTAAAATACTAGACAACGGTGTGCGAGCGCATCGTAAAAATTTAACCCTCATAATTTTTCCCTAATGACCACAAAAAGAAGTATAACATCAAAAATAAATATACGAATACAAAAGGCTCTTATAATTTGCTACAGTTTAATAAATGTGTTTATGTTCATTGCAATGCTATCATAGTAAATACATCTATAATCATATACTTGCAATTATTATTTAAATTAGCTTATGTTTTATGTACATGAAACACAATTTTTAAAGATTAATTTATTAATTTTTTTAATTTCCTGTAAATATGTTTGGTTTAATAACAAAGAGTGTTCAAAGAAATGCATCAGAAGAGTTACGTAGGCGAAGGATGATCTCTCCCTACTAGTAGTGACGTCACAAATCAGTGCAAAGCAAATATCCAGAAAGCCTTCGACCGTGTTTGGATTAATGGACTCACTTTCAAACTAATATCCTATAATCTACCTCCCCCTCTGATTCACCTCATTCACTCATATCTAACCAACCGCTCCTTTAAAATTAGAGTTAACGAGTCGTTATCTAACTCTCACAATGTCTCTGCAGGGTGTCCACAAGGTAGCTTGCTCGGTCCCCTTCTTTTCAATCTATACATAAATGATATTCCCAATTACTCGCTTACTAAAATCAACCTTTACGCCGACGACACTACCATCCACACAACATACAAAAACTTGACAACTATATCCTACGCATTAAACAAACACCTTCCCCTCTTACAAAACTACTATGATAAATGGAAAATCAGCATCAACGTTGAAAAATCTACAGCCATTATTTTCACAAAAAAGCACTCTTTGCCACCACCGCTCATCATGTACAACAAACAGATCCCCTGGTCTCAGGAAGCCAAATATCTCGGAATTATTTTCGATTCTCACCTTACCTGGAAAAATCATATCTCATACGCTCGCGATAAGTTCCGGAAAATCATGTTTAAACTCTACCCCCTAATAGGCCGGAACTCATATTTAAGTATAGAAAACAAAGTGCTTCTCTATACAGCCGTTATGCGCCCAATTATAGCTTACGCTTGTCCAGTTTGGGGATATGCTGCCAATACAAACATTAATAAACTTGATACCCTGCAAAATTCTCTTATTCGTATGATCGTCAAAGCTACAAGATATATGCGCAATGACGACATACGCAATGCTCTTAAAATTACTAGCTTTAGAACTCATATTCAGAATATTGCAATCAACTTTTTTAACGCTCTACCTGATACCAATAATTCTAATATGCAAAATTTAATTCCTTACACCCCCAATGATAATACTAAAAGGCCAAGAAGAATACTTCTTGACTCTTACAACCCTCCTTAATATCTTTTCTAATGCAATAATTTTTATTGCATCTCAGTCTGCTATTATTTAACTTTCATAATTTTTAGTCAATATTTTTTCTCTCCTTCTTTCCCACTGGACAAGCGCCTCCCCATGAACTGTATCTCAGCCCCCAGGGCAGCCAATCGGAGTCACTTATCACTGTACCCAGCACCCAATCAGAGAGCAGTCTCTAAGCTCTCACCCAAGTCAAAATTATCACTCAACTTTCAACCCAGATGAAGTACTGAAGCCACGCCTCCCGGATTCCATCGCCCAACCAATCGCCGTCATGCCACTAAGCAGAAAGGAAAACCCCACATTCGTCAAGCTCCCCATCATAGAATTATCATGATATGGGATTGAGGACTGTCTTACAGTCCAGATGCCCAAAACACAACGCCCATTCAACGCCAGTGCAAAGCAAAGGTTCGCAGACACGGGGGTTATAGCTCAGTGGTAGAGCATTCGAATGCAGATCCAGAGGTCCCCGCTTCAAACCCGGGTGTCTATTCTTCAGAGAAGTGAAGAGAAACATTTTTTTTTGAGGATTTCGAAGGCGGGAATGATCTGTCCCGTTCTGTATATTCTAGACAAAGCATTTTCGTATCCGTTCCTACGGAACGCAAAGCAAAGGTTCACTGCCATAGGTGTATAGATCAGTGGTAAGGCATTCGACTACAGATTGAGAGGTTTCCGGTTCAAACCCTATGGCCGCGGTAGCCGCGAGTGGTATAGGTATCGGATCGTGGCTTGCCTTATCATGAGTTTGAGCCCAGTACCACTAAAGACCCGCCGTGTAGGGCAGCGATGCACGTTAAATCTGTCGAGAGCTGAAACGTCCTCCCGTTGGTGTGGTGTGGTAGTTAGGAAAGGGGGGTGCCAGCTCAGGTGTCGTCCACGTCACTTGACCATGGTTCAAAATTACGTGGTCCGTCGCCTAAGGCCCTCGCGTAGCTGAACAGTGCGACGTTAATATTCATACAATCAACCGGTTCAAACCCGGGTGTCCCCTTCTTCAGGGAAGTGAAGAGAAATATTTTTCTGAAAATTTCGAAGGTGGGAATGATCTGTCCAGTTCTGTATATTTCTAGACAAAGCGTTTTCTCGCATCCATGACGGTGTGTGTCACATCCGTGAGTGTGTGCGCACGCATCGTAAAGATTTACCTTCATCCTATTTCTCTAACGCCCCAAAAGAAGTATAACTTCAAAAATATTTAATGATTACGCAGGAAATAAAACAGGCTTTTGAGAAGAGATTCGATCAATTTAAAAGTTTAGAAAATACATTTCACTTTATATCCGTACAAAATAGAGTTTAATACAACGGAGTTAACGAATTTAAGTGGCTAGGCAACGTCAATTTAGAAATTGAATTAGTTGAATTCCGAAGTAGCGTAGTGTTGAAAATAAAATTTGAAGACGATTTCTGAAGTAGAAGGAAAACTGAGTGAAAGCGATAACATTGACTTCAAAGTAGAGATTGTGAAAATATATTATACATTAAACACCAACCAAATAATTTTATATCAATGAAAAAACTGAATTACTGGCCATTAAAATTGTTACACCAGGAAAAAATGCAGATTACAAAATGATATTTATTAGACAAATATGTTATACTAGAAATAACAAGTGGTTAAATTTTCAAGGAATTTGGGTGCATAGAGTCTGAGAAATCAGTACCAAGAAAAACCACCTTTAGCAGTAATAACAACACTTATACGCCCGGGCACTGAGCCAAGCAGAGATTGGATGGCATGTGTATCTACAGATGCCCATGCAGCTTCAACACGATGCCACAGCTCGTCAACAGTTGTGACTGGCTTATGATGACGAGCCAGTCGCTTGGCAACCAGGCACCAGACGTTTTTCGTTGGCCACAGATCTGGCGAAGGTGCAGGCCAGGGCAGCAGCCGAACATTTTCCGTATCAAGGAAGGTCCATACAATGCCGGCAACATACGGCCGTTTATTATCCTGATGAAATGTAGGGTTTCGCAGGGTTGGAATAAATGGTAGAGAGCCACGGGTCATAACACACCAGAAATGTGCCGTCAATGCGAACAAGAGGTGACCGAAACGTGTATCCAATAGCACCCCTTACTATCGCGCCAAATGATGGGCCAGTAGAACAATGACGAATGCACGCGGCCAATATGTATTCACCACGATGCCAGCAAACATGGATGCGACCATCTTAACGCTGTAGAGTAAACCTGGATTCATCTGAAAAAATGAAGTCTCGCCATTCGTGTGCCTAGGTTTGTCGTTGATCTCACCATCCAAGACGCTCCTGTCTGTGATGCAGAGTCAAAGGTAGCTGCAGCCATGGTCTCCGAGTTTAGAGTGCATGCTGTTGCAAAAGTCGTCGAACTGTTCGTGCAGACACTTGTCTTGAAAAGGACCCCAATTTTTGACTCAAGGCTCGTTGTATGGCTGCACGATCCATTAAGGCTATGCGAGTAACATGCCTGTCTTCACGGCTTCTAGTGATAAGGGGCCGTTGAGAACTAGCGCCTCATTCCATTTTACTATCCTGAACCCATCGATTCCATATTCTGCTAACAATAATTGGATCTCGACCGACGCGATTAGCAATACGATAAACCGCAATCCCGGTACGCTACAATTCGACCGTTATCAAAGTCAGAAATGAGCTGGTAATCATTTCTGTTTCTTACACAAGGCATAGCAACAATTTTTCGCCAGGCAACAACGTTCAAACGCATTTTGTGTATGGACAATTTCTGGCTGAACAATTTCTTCATTTAAACACTTTGTAAGTGTTGCTACCGGCACCTGCTTTGTTTGAATGCGCTGAAAAGCTAATCATTTGCATATCATAGCACCTTCTTCCTGTCGTTAAAATTTCATTTATGTAGCATGTCGCCTTCTTGGCGTAGCAATTTTAATGGCCAGTAGTGTAGTTAATGCTCTTTTAACGTTGCTTGGGTCCACATATTCGTGTGAAAAATTTTCTTCAATGAACTTTGTAAAATCTTTTAATAGACTTGACAGGGAATTATATACGAAAAATTATATAATAAAACTAATGAATACGAAATATGAACCTAATATTAAAAAACTATCTGAAAATAAACAGCAACAGATATTTCCTTATATACTTTGTAATCAATTTTGTTGTGCATATTAAGTATATATATATATACTAATAAATGGTGTTTCATAATATATATTGTATATAATTTTCGTTTCTGCTTGTTCACTTAAGAACTTATTGCCATTTACACCAAACACTTAACAACGCTAAAAAATTTTAAATTGTCAAACCACGCCCATTTTCACCAGTTAAGCAAACTGAATTTTAAAGATGTTTAGTTTTTGTTAAAATTTTTTAAACTTACTTTTTGGTAAATGGGCCTTAGTAACCCAAGGTGTAAAAAAAATGGGAAACCCAAATTTTCCCCCGTCTAAAAAAGGTTCCCCATTGTTATAGGAGATTAAAATAATTTAAATTTAAGATAATAGAGAAAAGATTGTATTTTTCCCACCGCAGCTGGTTAGATATCTTTTGTAAACAAACTTTTGCATCTTTTGTGTCTATTTTGAAGAAAATAGATTAACAAACACGTTTCACAGTAATGCGGTAACTAACTTCGAGCTATCAGTTTTAAAAAAATTTTATATTTTTTTGAATTTTCTCCAGTGCTAGGTTGGATGTTTTCCATGATAAAAAAAAAATTTGTCTTTCTAAACCCTTTTTTTTAATTTTTTCTACAAGACGTTAATTGTTACCCACCTGAAATACTAATCGGAATTATTGACCTACAGCACCACACTAGACTGAAAAGCAAATATAAGGAACTTATTTATTGAATTTGGAAATATGAACCAAGATTAATTTTTCCAAATTTACACGATTTGGTTGTCAGATATTGTTATAGTTTGGGATCAACGAATGCTTATGAACAAATGTTTTTTATTACGAACTTAATAAAATTCAAATATCACTTAAAATTAACTGATATACACCTAAAACAACCTAATTTTTATTAGCATCTTTAAGAGCTAATCACAATAGAGATAACTTGGAAAAAACTACAAATTCAATAGCCACATTAAGCATGTACTGACTATTTAGTAATGAATTACTTGTGTTTTAAGTTACTCATTTTTATTTTATACCAAATTTTTTTTTTAAAAAAAATAAAGTAAAAAATTTATTAACATAAAACCTAAGTATTTATTATATTATTTTTAAATTTTCACTTTTTAGACTTGCATTAAAAAAATATGCAATTGCATAAACATCCTACATGCCATTAGGTAACATTTTATCACCTTTTTTCTTTTTTTTGTTGTTGTTGGAAAAGTAGGAAGTGGTAATGCTTCATTATCATATAGTGGCACTCTCACCAAAAAGTTTGGCTACCCCTGTTCTAACACAATATTTTCCCCCCACTTGGCGACATTTTAATTTGGCGAAATCGTAATCGACGCGATTTTTAATAAGTATGTTTTTCTTTGGTATTAACGTATTATCGCAATCTATTGGCTGCATTGTATGAAACGAAGCACCTGGTTGTCGATTCAGCGCGTACGACTCATAGGAAATTGCGGTTGCCAACTTCGGAAGTTATTAATAGAGTTGACAATTGTTGCGATAAAACGTAAATATCGTCTCTTTTTTTTCTTTTCCTGTTTTAGACAATTTTTTAAATTTCATCGGGGTTACTAACTCGGCGATTGTATTAATATTGTTTTTATTTTATTTTTTTACTTGAGTGTTTTTCGTTGGAGGTGAGGGAATATTCTGTCACACTGTTCATATACGAGGGCTTTTAGGATGGACCCCGTCATTTTGCCATGGTCAAGTGAGAGGACGGCCCCGGGTTCAACCCCCTTTCCCAAATCCCCAAAAACAAGGAGGACGTTTGGCTCCGATAGATTTAGTATGCTTCCCACGGCGGTTTTAGTGGTCTGTTGCTCTTCACTTACCAACAACCGATACCTTGACCACTAGGCTACCGCGGCCACATATTGCATTCGAAAGTCTTCAAAATAATTGTGGTGAGTGCACGGGACTTGGTGCGTATATTTCCGTGGCAATTAACACTTTGGCTGAGAGATACTTATATAAGTTGGTGGTAAATAAGAGGTTAAAGTCGTATTGCAGCTTTAGCGTCAAAGTATTATGTTACGAACGACAAATTTTATGGAAGGACCCATGAAAAATTTTTGATTGAATATTGGGCCGCAAATATTGAAAGTTTAAGAAGCACTGCCATAGTCAGTAGGCTATCATGGTCCTCGTTTATCCCGAGGAAATGCAAAATCTATAAGCTTAGCTTCTGCATAAACTTATCCACAGTATTGACAGTATTTCGGAATTTAATAGGTAAAAAATTTAGATTTACATAAAAAAATTCAATATTTAAAGGATTTTTTTTATCTAAATAAACGATTTTCAGTTAAATAAAACGTTCGAGGTAGTATCGTACATAAATTTGTATTGGAAAACTAAATATTCATTCAATGCCATCAAATATGGGGCTTTGTTGCTCCAGAAAGAATTACAACTAAATCAAATCAATAAAAACTTTATTTTATAATGATAACACGAGAGGGTAAATTAAATATAAAAAACACTTTAAATGGCATGTATTTACATATTAAATCAATAACTTCAATAAAATTTAACGTAAGGTATACACAATGCAGAAGGACAATCAATGTGTTCTTCCAAGTTTCCAAAATATCACTTAACTTACTCCGTCTCAAGTAACTCAAAAATTGAAATAAGTCCTTTTAGTTTCTCTTCGAGTTGGTTTAAACGGCTCTCGCAAAGATTAATTTGTTTTTCCGAGGAACGTGGCATATCAGAGTCTTTAAGCACGTTAGCTTCAGTCGAACTTGCTCCTTCAGCTTCTTTTGAAACGGATATTTCTTTATTTGATTTTGGTGAACTTATTTCATTTAAAAGAGAGCTTTCTACAGACGATATCACTTTACGAGTTAAATCGGTTATCCTCACGTTAATGTATTCTGGTAGTTCATTAGAAAAGGACAACGATGGTCGTATTTTCTCTTTCAAGTCTTGTGGTATAGATTCAGTAATGAAATCATAACGTGCACACTCGTTATAATATTCATGGTATTTTCTATTCAGTATGTGCTTTTCGAGACGCTCCCAGCCTCCATGTTTCATGAAATCTTCCCTCAAAGAATTTTCGAAGAACACAGTCAGAATTCTAGAAGCTAATTTAAAGAGCTTTTTACCAGTGGTGTAAAAAATCATTCGTGTTATATATCTAACCAATACGATTACATTCAGGAATAGGTCATATATGTCGGTGACAATTTGTTGCTCCGTAAAACAAATGCACATTAAATGACATATATATAATTCTGCTGATTGCATCATAGATCTTTGGATTATAGCAAGACGTCTTGCCCAAGTTTCGTGAACAACAGTTTCTATAGCAAGAAACGCTTCTGCAATTAAATTCAATAAATTTTTCGATAGAGGTCCTTTTGGTGTAAATTTTTGGTTAAACTTAAAGAGCGAATCCGATGTTTCCTCAAAAGAGTAGGGAAAGAATTCTTGCATGAGATGACGAAAAATGGGATCACTCGCCATTTTAAAATACCGATAGAAACCACTAAATTATCGAATTACAACTAAGAACACGATGATATCTTACTTATTCACCAATTCAATGCGTAACGATTTCCTCTGCAATGATCTTTCTTCATCGGATAGATTGCTACTATATACCGTTCAAAAATGAGTGCATTGCGAGCTGGAATCTTTTCCCTCGGAATTCTACGAAGTTTGGACGCTGATATCCCGCGCGATCTAGGTATATATCTATAAGACGTATTGCCAAAAAGTTAAATTTGACATTGAGAAACAACTTGATTGATTATTTGAAAACATAAAAGAAAGTGTTAAAGAACATAAAGAAGAGTTATATGATGAAACATTTCATTATTTTGAATAGCGAACGATATCTGATCTGATATCCCACTTACTGAACGCCATCGTGATGACTTTCAGCATCAACAAATTTAATATACACTACCCTCTCTACGAGGCGTGCCTTCAGTGGCACTTACATTCGACAGAAAAAACGCCCGTCTCGAGGTAATCACCATGACCACTTTACTGCAATGGCGACATTAAAAGCAAAATACACTATTCCTCGAATTTTTAGAGAATTTTGTACACTTTTATATATAAAAAAAATTCAAAAGTGACAGGAAAAAGAGGCAGAGTATTAAGAAGTTTCGAGGGGTGTTAATTTTGTCTCGAGGGGTGAAAATATAAACAATTTTCAAACAGGTGTAATTATTTTAAATTTAAATTAAATAATTCATATCCTTTACACATTATTTACAAAAGATTATGGCTTCAAAAAAGTACAAATGCTTGAAATATAATCATATAATTTTAAAAATTAATAAGCATATGGGATAATAAGAAATAATTCTGTAATAAATATTAAATAATGTTTGCGTTGCGCACCCTATTTTCTAAAATAGTAGCCTCTGATGTATAAAATTTTATAGAACACATAAAATGTATCATACTCTTTAAAACCTACATCATTTAAGAATAATATATATTTCGTATTTCAAAATATTTGAAAAATATTGAAATTTTTAAGAAAAATTTTTGAAAATGTAATTTTTTAAAATTTTTTAAAAAAATATAATTTATCACATTCTATTTATATAAAAATACTACAGTGTAATAAGGATACATTTGTGGCTTTATAAATCAACTTATAGCTAGTATAATTAAAGCTACTATTTTAGAAATAAGCATGCTCAACGTAAAACTTAATTAATATTTCTTATAGAAATGTTTCTTATTTTCGTAAGCTTATAATTTTTTAAATTATGATTATATATAAATTTTAAACATTTTACACACTTTTCTGAAGCCCCATTCCTTTATAGATAATGTATAAAAGATTCGAATTACTTAATTTTATATTCAAAGAGTTATATATATTTAAATAATGTTTATATTTTCAGCCCTCTAGAGAAAATTAAAAACCTCTGTTTCCTGTGCAGTTCTCCGCAAATTAAGAGGGAGGGAGAGTTATATTAACGTCGTATTATACGGCAAAAGGAGGGCTATTGGCGATGGACCTCGTAATTTTGAGCCTTGTTCAAGTGACGAAGACAACATCTAAGGTAGTATTTCCTCCCCAAACTACTACACCACACCTTCGGGAGGGCATTAAGCTTCAAGAGATTTAACGCGAAACATTAGTCCTCTCTACACGGCGGGTCTTCAGTGGCATCAGGACCAGCAGGGGCGGCTCTAGGGTCGGACAAACCGGACTCCTGCCCGAGGCGGCATATTCTAAGGGCGGCATATAAATCGAATTTGAAAAATATATATATTTTTTGTTACAAATAAATTTATATATTTTCTGAAATATTGTTGAATGTGTATTTGTGGTATTTCATTAAGGTATCTGACTACGTTCTCGGAACCGTGATTTTATATAAAAAAGCGCATAAATGGATAATTTTCATGATATTTAGTGTCACTTCGATTAGAATGCATGTATAAAATTGTTTTAAAAGGACATTTTGACAAAAAAAATTTATTTAAATACAATATTTCGGCGAAAAATTAATTTAGAATAACCATTTTTCAAAATGTTCTCCTTTTGTCAAAAAGGCTTCTATTATAATAATATTTTGCCTGTATGTAGCCCAGACCTCTGTACAGAGGCTCAATTATGAGTTTTGAAAAACTCCCATTATTTTCAGAGTTACAACCCATTGAAATAATTATCGGCATTTTTTTTCTTAAAATTTCTCCCCTATGTTGTAAAACATGGATAAACCCACTTCTAAGTTATATATTTCAAAAATTCTAGTTGAGCCTCTGTACAGAGGTCTGAGCTACAGACAGGCAAAATATTATTAAAATAGAAGCATTTTTCACAAAAAGAGAATATTTTTAAAAGGGGTCATTCTATGTTCATTTTTTGTCAAAATATTGTACTTAAAATATATATATATATAATTTTTTGTTGTAATACTACTCTTAAAACAATTTTATATACATTTTGTAATCTAAGTGACACTAAATATCATAAATGTTATCCATTTATACGATTTTGCAAAATCACGGTTCTGAACGTAGTCGGATACCTTAAACGGTATCTTATTTCCTTTTTTGTACCATGTATGTTTTTTGTCAGTTTTTTTTAAGGGTTCGAGGCGGGAGTATACGATGTCCGGTGTCAGCTATCCAAAAGGGAATAGCAGTAATAAGTTTTTGGTAGATAGAGAACCATAGGTGTGATGTTTTATTTTAGTCTTTAGTATAAGTAAAAATATATATTACTATAAGTAAAAATAAAAGCTTGTGACCCTCACCATCAGTAGATTCGTTTTCGAAGAAATTGGCCTGCTGAAATAGGTGATTCCTTTTCTTAAATTTCATTCGATTGAAATAGTAACAGGTAAGCTATGTCCTTAATTTCAAATTATTTTGTTTTGTGTTTTTACTTAAAATAATATATATATTGTTATGCTGCCTTCTTGTTCGCAAGAATTTCTCAAGTTTTTTATAGGTTTGTATCTATGTGAACAATTTACCTTTTTAATTATAATTTTTTGCTTTGGAGAGAGGGGTGGCATTTTCCCTTTCTGTCTGGGGCGGCAAAACTGTCAGAGCCGCCACGAGTTCCTAATCGTAAGCGTTAAATCTGTCGAGGCTCAATCAGAGAAGGGTGTGGTGGTCGTGATAGCCTAGTGGTCAAGGTAACGGACTCGTGGCCGGCGTATCATGAGTTCGATCCTGGTACCACTGAAGATCCACCGTATAGGGGAGTGATGCACTTTAAATTTGTCCAGAGCGCTCAAATGTCCTTCCGTTGGTATGGTCACGAGTCCCGAGGCAGCATACCACTAAAGACCCGCCGTGGTGGGGGAGCGAGTGCGCACGTTAAAATCTGTCCGGACCCTGGAAACGTCACGTCTCCCGTTGGTGTGGTGTGGTAATTAGGAGAGGGGGTGCCAGCTCAAGTGTCGTCCACGTTACTTGACCATGGTTCAAAATTACGTGGTCCGTCGCTAAAAGCCCTCGTGTAGCTGAACAGTGCGACGTTAATATTCACTCCCTCACTCAGGGAGGGGTGTTCAAAATCCTGGGATAATGGGCTGATATATAATTTAGGGGAGGGGAGGCATGGCGATCGAAAGTTTAAGAACCGCTACACTAGTCTATCGTGCCACGAAGTATGTTGAATCACATTCACATTCAAATCTTCTTCAGGTCATAGCAGCAAAACAGCAATACGCTGTTATATGCACCGTAACTAGTTTGCTGGAACCAGTTCAGCCCTTGCATGTCTGTTCACTACATTCACAGCCACTTTCTATGCATACTTACGGGGTATATTTTATATATTTTCACTCAAAATAAGCACAAGAGCACTAATGTTTTTAGTGAGACATATGAGTTATTGCCATTACTTAACTTTCCGTTTCTAACAAGACTTAGAACAGGTTATTGAAAAAATTAACTGCTAGAAAAAACAAACTTGTAGAATAAGTAAAGGATCTTCGCGATGAGGCATTAAACACGAAAGGTTTTAATATTCGCTTTAATTAAAGCTACTTAATTATTTCATTTTTTTAATTAGAGTTAAATTAAAAGTATTTCTTTTTGTTGAAATAAATACATTTTCACCGCTTGCATACATACTGTAATAATTGCTACATTTTTTTTAAAAAAATTGTTCCTTAAGAGATTAGTTCAAGCTTTTACAGAATATTTATTTTCTCCAGAGTGTATAACTTTTTAATTGTCATTCTTTCAATACTTATTTTCGCTTACATTTAGCACTTTCAAATCGTGATTATATTTAGGAAGGTATCTTTAGCAATTGTGTGTGTGTCTGTGTGACGGGAACTGCTGCAAATTGTCTCAAAGGTCTCAATTTGTACCAATCAATCAAACGAAATTTCGAGAACAAATAATAGAATTTCTTATAAATGAACTATTAAAAATATTTGAAAAGCGCGAAGTTTTTTTTTTATATTACAGAACTACTCAAACAAGTGTAATTTCAAGAAATATTCATTAGTTATTGAGAAAATAAGATACATTTTTTTCTCTGGATATTTTCGCAAATGAACTTTCAGAGGAAATAATTAAGCTTAGGACAAAAATAGCGCTTTGTACTGTAACGTCTTCGATTGGAGTGAACTCCACCCCTCTTTTCACTCTTAAGTTTTATGGCTCCGAACAGAAGTTAAGTGACAAGTGCACGTGGCCATGGGGTCATTGTTTATTGTCCAACCTCGGTCAAACGCCGACACCCAGTTTGGCAGTCATAAGTGGCCATAGAGAGCCGGAACCCTATTGACAATAGGCGATGCCTGTATGAGAAGAACCCGGTCGTCACGACAGGGGCAAAGAGAATGGGTTTATGGAAACAATGTGAGGGGATGAATAACGTGCCAGATGTTTCACGAGACTACTGGCGTCTTTACATTCCAGACTGACCGGGTATGTATTTGTGTTTGCCGCACAAATAGGACACGAAGACCCGGGGACGAGGGCAGACTTTTGAGGCCCGTCAATGAGAAGAGACGAGGGGCGTGGTGTGGACCCGCCCTGATGTTTAAAAAAAGAGGTTTTTTTTAGGAGACGGGAGGAAGAACCCTGGATGGAGAGAACTTGAGAGGAGCCCTGAAAAAAAAAGAGATTGGAGAGGAACGGAAAGAAATGAGAAACGATGAACGCCGATGGTGTTGAGAGATGAGGGAGCGCCCTTCGGGAAAGAGATTGAGTTCCCACGACTGAGACTGACTGGACCGGCTTGGCCTATAACTTGGACTTTATTACTTCATAAATAGTAACCTGAGAAGCAAATGAATACTTCTTTTATTTTAAAATTAAGCTGTGACAATTTTTTGTTTGTTACCTACTCACAACGTTACAGTACATCGAAAATTCAATAAAATTTTGAAAAAAATAGTTTAATAAAGTTTCATTCTTAACAAAAAAAGCGAAATGAACGCAGTACCATCATGGTTGCAAACTCATAACCACCGTTGGTTTTGTTCAGTCTTGAGTTGAGACTTGGTGCTGCTAAGTAACCGCTAATGCAGATAATGAACGTTAAATCTATTGTGGTTCGATAGCTTTGCATTGACGTGGTGTGGAAGTAGAGACTGAGGTCAGATGTTCTCCTCAATTGGCCATTTATCAAAATCTTGTGATCCGTCATAAATAGTCCGAGTTATGTCCGGCAGGGGGGCGTAGTTGGTTTGTCGCTGGCCTTGTACACCTAAAGTTGCTGGTTCGACCCCGGACCAAGCCGGGAAATTTTCATGATGCAGAAATTGACAGCGTCTATTTTGTATGATTATGCGACATGTTAACGATCAATAGAGTATCTGTTTGGTTTGGGTGCTCACGGCAAAATTAAATTCCTGCTGCAGTTTCGGATCATCAGGTGCTTCCATCTGGGGAGGAAACAAGGCATCAAAATTACATTGCGGTGATTGGTATCCCACCTACAGGGTGCCGCACTAAAAAGTGATACCAGTGCCCGGGTAACGTACTAGGTCTGCAACGGTAAATACTAATCTGCATCCCCATTGGAAATAAAAAGTCCTCGAGTTATTTGAAGTGTGAAGTAAAAAAAAAAAAAAAATGGTACGTGGAACACCACGCAATAGAAGTAAAACTTCTTTGGCGACGTTGGAACATTGATTATTTGCCCTAATAACCTAAACTCACCACGTACTTGTCTCAATCACCTAATTTGCATGAAAGGTATTCGTAGCGAAATGAGTCTTTCTGATGCCAAATCCAAAGTAGAAAGATGTGCTGGAATTCCTGAGTATAACCATTATATTTTGAAAAATTTGATATACTTTTCCTATTTCAACTTTGTCGGCAAGTATAGCATGCTTTAATGTGTCTTCTAAATTAATTCCCGGTAAAATATGTTATAAAATATTTTTGTGCTCAGCAAAAAACAGGCGTTCTCAAATCAGCTCTAAACAATAGTCTATCATAAATTGAACGCCCGCCGTCACCGAAAGGATTATCAATGAATCGCTTTTGAAAATCTTTGTGAGCAATTTTATGGGAAGCATAGCCTTTGTAACGTAAAATAGAATTTATTATTGATTCACATGCATCAATTCCAACACGCACTACACTTGTTGAGGGTTCTGTAGTTAATGGCAAAGGTGGTTCACAAAGTCCGTATTAATCTGTGCTGTCATTAGAAGAGTCTCACAATAGCATTCTCCCATCCCTTAAACTGAGCATTAAGAGTATTTTGAAGTGTTTTTTTTCCGTGCTCGATATTCTCTCATGTAAATCTGATAGCGATTTGGCAGAAGCACTTGATGAATTTGCACTATTTTTCTGGTTTTTTTTGTCACTTTTTCGACTGGACTTGCTGCTATTTTTCTTTTTCTTTCACGAAACTCTTTTCCTCTTTGTGCATTTGATTTAAGCATTCTGACTGGAATTAATCCTCTCGCTGCGCATCTCGCGATTTCCACGGGTACGCATTTTTTCGGACTATTTACTGTGGAACCCACACTGTTCCTGTTTATGTTTTCATGTATGCTTTTATGTTCACATTTTTGTATGATCTAATTCTATATTTTTAAAAATAAAAACTCTTTTACTAGAGGCTTTTTTGTACATTTTAACTCTAAAATGTTGATTTAATATGTAGATTTGAAATACGTAATAAAAACTACGCAGTGTGAGAGGGTTAATAATAATTCAACGCAAATGAAAATTAAAAAAACAAATTAGCCGCCGAACACATAGCCATGCAGCCAAAAATCTAAGGAAATATTTCAAAAAAGGCACGCTTTTACTGCGAGAGTATTTTGTCTACACCGTAATGCATAAATGTTCCCGGGTCTGGGGGAAAAGGCCCCCCAATCGGAAGATGAGCAAGTTGAGTAATCGGAGAAGTGGGCACTCATCTAACTTTTTCACGGATATGACGTAAATCACGTGGTGTCCCCGCTCCCCTTTTCCTCCCACTCGCTATCCCGCCACCATGACGACGGCTCGAGGGATGGGGGAGAAGATTACATCTGTTCGCTTTTTGGACTGTTACGCAAAACTGGGCAAATTTCTCATTCACTCCCGAGCGCAAAAAATTTTCACTTACAAAAAATCAGTACACACACATATTTAACATAAATAAAAAGTAGCAACTGCATGTATGAATGAGTGTTTAGTAACGTCACACTCTTAAAGCAACTAGTGGGCTGCTGACGTTGGGCGTCATAATTTTGAACTGAGGTCAAGTAATGAGGATTACATGGAACCGGCACATCCCATCTCCTAACTTCTACACCTGGAGTGAGCATTACGTCGTTCGCGATCGACCGGTGGACCGCCAAACCATTTTGTGGAGACCGCTTGAAGATTTTAGCAGTTATTAAGGTATCCGACTACGTACGGAACTGTGATTTAAAAAAGGCGCATAAATGGATAATTTTCATGATATTTAGTTTCACTCAGATTAGAATACATGCATAAAATTGTCTTAAAAGGACATTTTAACCAAAAAAAATTATTTAAATATAATATTTTGGCAAAAAATTAACTTAGAATAATCTTTTTCAAAATGTTCTCCTTTTGTGAAAAATGCTTTTATTATAATAATATTTTGGCTGTATATAGCTCAGACCTCTCTACAGAGGCTCAAATAGAATTTTTGAAAAATTCACATTATTTTCAGAGTTACCACCAATTGAAATAATTATTGGCGTTTTTTACTTAAAATTGCTTCCCTCTGTTGTCGTAAAATATGGATAAACCCACTTCTAATTTAAACATTTCAAAAATTCTAGTTGAGTCTCTGTAGAGGGGCACGGTATATACAGGCAAAATATTATTTTATAATAGAAGCATTTTTCACAAAAGGAGAACATTTTGAAAAAATATTATTCTAAGTTAATTTTTAGCCAAAATATTATATTGTATTAAACAATTTTTTTTATCAAAATGTCCTTTAAACAGTTCTATACATGTATTCTAATCTAAGTGACACTAAATATCATGAAAGTTATCCATTTATTTGCTTTTGCAAAATCACGGTTCTGAACGTAGTCGGATACCTTAAGGACATTTTGGCAAAAAATTAAATACAATATTTCGGCAAAAAATTAACTTAGAATAACTTTTTTTCAAAATGTTCTCCTTTTGTGAAAAATGCTTCTATTATAATAATATTTTGCTTGTATATAGCTCATAGAATTTTTCAAAAATCATAGTGGAGCCTCTGTACAGAGGCTCCACTATGATTTTTGAAAAATTCACATTATTTTCAGAGTTACAGCCATTTGAAATAATTATCGGCGTTTTTTTTCCTAAAATGTCTCCCCTCTGTTGTCGTAAAACATGGAATAAACCCACTTTTAAGTTATATATTTCAAAACTTCTAGTTGAGCCTCTGAAAAGAGGTCTGAGCTATATACAGGCAAAATATTATTATAATAGAAACATTTTTAACAAAAGGAAAACATTTTGAAAAAAGATTATTCTAAGTTAATTTTTTCCCGAAATATTGTATTTAATATTGTATTTTATATTGTATTTAATATTGTATTTAATATTGTATCCCGACATATTGTCAAAATGTCCTTAAAACAATTTTATAAATGTATTGTTCATGGAAATTATCCATTTATGCGCTTTCTTAAAATCACGGTTCCGAACGTAGTCGGATACCTTAATTACAAATTTAAATATTCAAGATTAACTGAAGTATGCAGACTATATATATGTCTTCTACTGACTATAACAACAAAAACTAACTTAAGATAAAAATGTTTTATTTTTTTATGTATTTTCAATCGGTTGATAATAAATGCATAATTTGATATTATTATATTTGTGAGGGTTATCATTATGTTTGTGTGTGTATCTCTCTCTTGCGTTTTGCTTCAGACGCGATTTTAAAAGTACTAGTTTTTTTTTATTTTAATTCTGCAATAAGTACATATATTCCGTACTTATTATTAAAATATTGTAGACCTTTTCCTACCTTACCACACCTACGACACTGGGCATTGGAGTCCACAAGAATTTTTCAGAGAGGGGGGAGTGTCGAAAGTTTATACCATTATCATATCATACCCTAATACGCAGCCAAACACATTTTTGTGATTTTGTAGATTGTCGGGAACAAAAAGCACAGTAAAAAAATAAGTTACTGAATAAATAATCAGCATTAATTAATAAAAAGAATTATTAATAACAAAAACCAAAAAAAATTTTACGTACTATATACATGGGATTATAATCAATCGGAAAATAAATCAATGGCTATGAGTGAGGGTACGGACCCTGTTGACTCCCCTCCCCCTCCTTGTGTGCCTCATTGACACTGGGTGGACCACAACACCTTGAAAAAATTAGAAGTATCCCGCGTACCCTGAAAAAGTCTGTCCACCCCTGCTCAACATGACATATTTGACGTGCTTTACACGGTGGTTTTAATGGCATTAGGACTTGATTACTTGCGACAACTTTTTTTTGAAAAAATGGAGATTTGGGGATTTTTTGTGATTTTTAGATTTATTTTTAGTATATTTTAAGAAAAAAATTCTAAAACTGAAAACAAAAAAAATTTATTATTATTAAAATGGAAAAAAAACTAGAAAAAAAAGTACAAAAAATTACATAAACGGGGTCCGCTCTGTTCAAAAATTTTATGAACAAATTCTCAACTTTTCAATTTTGATGTATTACTTTGTTATTCATGTTTGAAATGACCTTCAGAATAAGAGATGTTTTAATTTTTACAAAAACTAGAGCACTTTGTCTTAGTGAATACATGAAAAATTGATTAAAAAAAAAACAGTGATTATATTCACATAAAGGACTGTAAATTTTGAAATAAAACAGTGATTGATACATCGGAAGATTAAAACACTTTTACTGTTACACAGAATATACACAAAAAATTTCAGCAAATTATTTTAAAAACTTTTTGAGTAATCACTGCCCCCACATTTGAGTTTTTCGAAAAAAACATGTTTCGAGTAAAACGCATTTTAAAGTTTGACATTTTGTATAAAGTTATGGCATCTGCCTTTACTATAACACTTGTAGTTTTTGTTCTAGTGAATGGAAAATAAAAAATTTGCTATTTTTATAAAGCTAATAAGATGTCCTATAAAATAAAGTCATAGAAAAATTTGTCGATTTCTGAAAAAATTCATGATTTTAGGGTAGTCGGATACCTTAAACCCGAGACACGACAACACAAACCTTGAATTCGGGACCATAACCACTAGACATGTGTAATCAGCCGCAAGAGAAAAATATTTTCAGTAGCGAATCCGCGAAAAAAAGACAATCCCGCTTCGTGAAGCTCCATAAAATTCTTTAATGATTAGTTTTGAACACACCAAGTGATAAACGATGTAACATAAAAGGACATGGAGTTGAAACATTTTCTACTAAGCCGATTGTGAATTTTGACGCAAATGATTTTGGCTATCTAGTTTTAAACCAAGACAGTCCATTTCTCAACTTGAAGAAAGCTGCAGGAAACAGAACGTATAAATATTCTGCTGTTTCTTCACGTTTCTTCACGTCACAGGGATATGGATCTGCAATAGATCCTCCATCCCCTATCTGATAAGTATTTTGGCGCTGACAAGTGGAAAACCTGAGTGGGGGAAAAAAAGGTCACTGAGAGTTTGGTAGTGCGGTTCCTTGCTGTCAGTTTTTCTTTTTTAAATAAAAATATCAAAGAGAGAAAATGTATTTTCATTTTAATTCGGCCGTGGTATTTGAGTGGTCATTGTGATCTATTCGTGCCCGGTATTGTTTGTCGAATCATGATGACACTGACGAGCCCTCCTTGTAGAGTGGCTGGTGTACTTTTAAATCGTCGATGCCGAAAGTCCCAACGTCGGCCTTTTGGGAAATTATAGACGGGGGATATCTCAGGCATCACCATCTCTTGATAGTGGCTGAAAGTAACAGTTTTTCACATATCAACATCCAGTAGCTTTGAAAAATAATCAATCAATCAAGTTGTTTTTCAAAACAAAATTTAGTTTCAGCCAGTGCTTCTCAAACATTCAGAACTTGCGACCCAATTTTCAGTCATAATTTTCTTCGCGCCCCTACAAACAATAAGAATGTATTGAATTTAATAATAATGTACTTTGACATAAATCTACAATATCAATTTAATTACAAACCGTACAATTATCAAGATAAAAAATTAAATTTTTTATATAATTTTATATATGCCAAGCCCATGAGGTCACTGGAAATTGTTAAACTTGTTCTTAACTTAGTATTATTAAATAATTATCAAATACAATGTGCAGTACTAATATATTTAAAAATTTATTATATCAGTATAAAGGCGTATTTTATTTTTTACTATTTCAGAATGTATTTTGTTTTGCTTCCTTTTAGTAAATTTAATAATATTTTAAAACAATGTTTTATTTTCGACTTTACGATAAGCTCGTGCCCCCCCCTCATAGTGTTATCACTCTCCCTAGGGAGCGCTCCCCACAGTTTGATAAACACTGGTTTAAGCCAATAACTCTAATGAACACCAATTAGGAAGCTTTCTCTCAATCCAAGCCTTTCCACTTTAAGGCCCAAATATATTTCGATATGGGATGAAGGAACGCTTCACATCCCATTTCCCAAGGATGTCAAGCGTTTGTATTAACTCTAATGAACATACGTAGACGTGATATTTAGGGATAATAGCCGTTGTTGCTCCAAATCCCACAAAACCTGTAACGTGATATCAGTTGCGTAATTTTGTAGAATTCCAAAGAAAAAGATTACAGTTTACAAAGCACGCTTCTTAAGATATATAGTTGTGTGTGTGTGTGTGCAATACAACCTATAAATATATATCACTGCAGATGAAAGCATCAAGTAACCCGTATGCCCGCAGACATTTCCTGAGATTCCTGAAAGCATCATATTAAATTTGTGAATGAGTAAGATATCATCGGTGTTCTTATATTCTTAGTCATATTTTGACGACTTTGTGATTTCAATCAGTACTTTAGAATGCCAAACGATCCAATTTTTCAGCATCTCCTACAAGTATTCTTTCCATATTCTTACATGGAAACTTCAGATTTACACATGGTCCTCAGTAAAGACATAACACCAAAGGGACATTTAACGAAAATTTGATTTAATTGCAGATGCGTTTGCCGTGCTAGAAATCGCCATTCACGACGCATGGTCAGCACAACTTGGTAAAAACCGAACAGCTATGATGCAATCGGCAACAAACTATGTATGGAATGTAGTGTGTAAGTGTTGGGTGGAGAAGCTAGTAGTAGCTGATATATATGACAGAATCTTAAGTGTGGTCGCATTGGTTAAATATATATCAGAAATTATTTGTTTTACTTCCGGAAAAAATTTCTACAAATTGAATTCTCGAATATTTTGACTGTGTTCTTCGAAAATTGTTTAAGAGAAGATTTCAAGAAGCGTGGTGGCTGGAAGCGTCTCGAAAAGCATATCCTGAGAAAAAATACCGTGAATATCATAATGAGTGTGCCCTTTCTCATTTCGTTATTGATGATATTCCAGATGATTTAAAACAAAAAAATATATACGACAGTCATTCGCATCTAAGTCTGAACTTCCCAAAGAAGTCCTCTGTGTGAACATATAGTTTTCATATATGAGAGAGAGTGAGAGAATTAATGTTTGATACAATCTCGAACGATTTTATTAAATGAAAACCCTTTAAAAATTAAGATATTTTTACCTGTCTGTGTTCCGAAATTCTATCAATACAGTTGATAAACTTATATAATGCTTATATCAGGAATTTATTATTCTGAATTGCCTCTGGATATATAATCGAGGGTCATGGTGGCCTATTAGTTAAGGGAATTTGTGGCTGAAATATATGTCGCCGGTTCAAGTCCTCTTGCCGCTGAATGCTTTCCGGTGGCCGCGGTAGCCTAGTGGTCAAGGTATCGGATCGTGGCTGGCATGTCATGATTTCGAGCTCAGTACTACTAAAGACCCGCCGTGTTGGGGTGAGATGCACGTTAAATCTGTTGAAAGCTCAAACATCCTCCCGTTGGGGTGGTGTGGTAGTTAGGAGAGGGGGAGGTATGCCAGCTCAGGTGTCGTCCTTATCACTTGCTCATGGTTCAAAATTACGAGATCCATCACCAATAGCCCTCGTGTAGCTGAACAATACGAAGTTAATATTCCCTCGCTCACTGAATACCCTCTGTGTAGAGGGGAAGATGCACGTTAAATCATTCGAAAAATTCCTCCTGTTGACATTCTCCTCACTGAACCCTTACTGGACTATTTTTTTTCTAGCGATAGTAGATTAAAATATTTTTCGGGGCGAAATTAATTTAGCTTATTAGGTAAAATTATTTACATTTTCAAGAGACCAGGCAATAGTCAATCATATAGTCACTCAAATACCTACTGATGAGGTTGTAGCTCGAAAGAGCTGGGTACTGAAGTCATCCACCCAACGATATTTTTAAGACCGCTTTCTTTAGTGGAAATATGTTGACCCAACTCACTATTTGCTGCTGAAAGGAATTTATATACTTTTTGTTACATTTTAACTTTTCCCACGCATGAAATCTCTAAAAAATATTTTTTAAATACTACAACCCTCAAAAGGAATAGTGAATTAGAAATATTTTACATTCTTAGATGGGGTGATGAAATTAAGAATTTCTACGTATTATTTCTCATGAAATTTATGAAAACAGAGATCAGTTCGTTGTAAACACAATAAATTTATGAAGTAGTTAAGAAATATTACAAAAAGGAGAGAAAATGAATTGTAAATTAGATGTGTGAAGGTGACTGACAAATAGATTAAAGTGATGAATTTGGTGGTAAGTTTAACGTGGCCTGGTAATGGGTTAAACGAGGTTCAAAATATTATCCCAATTCCCAGAAAAACATCTTTTTCAATTCTCCCATGCAAAATATATGTCGATAAATTCAAATTTCAGGATAAAAATTTACCAATATAGATTATAAGAGGCTTATTTGATGAAACAATAGATCGCGATTTCCAAGATTTCTATTTAATAGCTACTGATGCTTCCAAAACTGAACAAATTACATCAATTTCAGGTATTACGGAAAATTCCTCTTTTGCCTACAGAATCCAATCCCAAGTGGAATTCTATTTTCACAGCAGCTGAAGCTCTGGCTATCTGCCAAGCTTTTAGATGATCTATCATTACAAACAAGAATCTGCTAATATTATCTGATAGTCTCTCTGCTCTTCAAAATTATTCGATCAAATCTCATAGTGTCATCCATAAATAAGCTAGCAAAATTTTCATTCTATCGTATTATAAGTATCAGTTAATTCTACTTTGGACTCCGGGACACTCAAATATATCGTGGAAGGAACAGGCGGTTGATTGATTGATTGAATATTAACGTCGCATTGTTCAGCTACTCGAGGGCTTTTGGCGACGGACTACGTAATTTTGAACCATGGTCAAGTGACGTGGACGACACCTGAGCTGGCACCCCCCCTCTCTAACTACCACACCACACCAACGGGAGGACGTTTCAGCTCTCGACAGATTTAACGTGCATTGCTGCCCTACACGGCGGGTCTTTAGTGGTAATGGGCTCGAACTCGTGACAAGGCAAGCCACGACCCGATACCTATACCACTCGGCTACCGCGGCCACGAATGAACAGGCGGATAATCTCGAAAAATCTGTCACAGAGTCTAATGTTTATACCGACTGGATCGCCTCAGAAGACATCAGTAAAAAAATATACCAAAGAGAGTTTTAAAAAGCAAATTTTAACTTCTGTTCGAGCAAATATTTTGAAGAAAATTTGGGCAATATTCAAACATAGTCTCGATCTCTAAGTGGACAGGTAATATAAGAGAAGAAATCCTATGTACTCGAATCTTCAGCAAAATGATCATCACTCTCCTGGACTTCTCTACGAAAATTTAATTTATCAGACAACGCAAACTGTAGTTTTTGTAATTGCTTAAACGATTTGGATCACATCTTGTTAAACTGCAATAGATATATTCAACGTCGAATTCAACTAAAGCATTTTCTCAAAATTGTGATTCACACTATAACATTACTTTCAAAGAACTATTGGAGAAAGCTTTGTCAAATATAGATTATCTGTTCAGATTTTTTTTATCCAGAAAATGAAATATTTTGATATCTATTAAGTTATAAATCCTTTAGTTTTTTCAGGGGATAATAGCCTTTGTTGCTCTATATCACACAAAACCCTGAACTGAACTGAGGTTCAAAATTACAAAGTCCGACGTCAATAGTCCTTGTGTTGAACTGGTCATCGTTAATACATGTGAGATATAATATAACTAATGAGTTATCGTTAATATAGCTCAGACTCCTTCCCTCAGAATAAACAAGTGAAGCTTGCGATACTCATTTTAAGCACCCTCTCAGACGAGCCAATAAAGAGTTGTCTGGAGCAAGTAAGTGAATATTAACGTCGCACTGTTGAGCTACACTAGGGCTTTTGGCGACGGACCACGTAATTTTGAGCCATGGTCAAGTGACGTGGACGACACCTGAACTGGCACCCCCTCTTCTAACTACCTACCACACCACACCAATGGGAGGACGTTTCAGCTCTCGACAGTTTTTAACTTTATCGCTGCCCTTACACGGCGGGTCTTAGTGGTACTGGATCAAACCCTCCGACATCCCTTTGCCATGATCCAATACCTTAACCCCTGGGCTACCGCAACCCGAGTTATCTGGAGCAGGGACGTCTTATGACTTTTTGAGGCCCAGGGCCCCTATGCGAAAGTAGGCCCTACCTGTGATTCTTAAAAGTAGACCGTTTATAGCATTCATTGTCAAATACTCTTACAAACGGTAGTTTGAAACAAACAGATGTACACGCGCGACTCCCATTTTCACAAAATGACTCAACCAATGGTCTTATTTCGATTTAATAAGTTGAAAAATTTTCTGATGGCATTAGGCGTAGGCCTAGGCATGGACAATGGTTGGCACATATTAATAGTCTTTCCACTTTTACCAATTGACATGCAGTTTGAAATTTCCTGTTTTTCGGAGAATATGTACTGGAATAATATTTAACCATTAAAATTGGCCGCGGTAGCGAGGGTATAGGATGGATCATGGCTTGCCTTGTCACAAAAGGGTTTCCAATACCACAAAGACCCCCCGGGAGGGGGTAGCGATGCACGAAATCTGTCGAGGGAAACGTCCTCCCGTTGGTGGGGTGGGTTTTGGGGAGAGGGGGTGCCAGTCAGGTGTCGTCCACGTCACTTGACCATGGTTCAAAATTACGTGGTCCGTCGCCAAAAGCCCTCGAGTAGCTGAACAGTGCGACGTTAATATTCAATCAATCAATCAATAACCATTAAAATTGTCCAGATCATGATCTTATTAAGACTGAGTCAAGAACGAAAAGAAGCCCAACCCGAGCGCGAGGCCCTGGACCCTGGCTCAGTTGGCCCATTGCTTAAGATGTCCCTGGTCTGGGAATTTAATGAGTAGTGCATTTTTTTGCCACTAAAGTCTGCCTTTCCTGTCACGAAGTGGGTGCGGTAGCGACGGTCGGTAACGGATTCGGATGGGCGCGAGTTCGAGTCTATATTTAAGCCCTCCGCAGGGGGGGCCGATCCCCTTAATATGTCAAGCATCCTCCTGTTGGTGTGTGGGGGGGAGGGAAATTAGAAGAAGCGGGGAGGGTGCCAGCTCAGATGTCATCCTTGTCACTTGATCCTGGTTCGGAATTATGAGGTCCGTTGGTAATAGCCCTCGTGCAGCTTTTAGGGATTTAAATAAAAAAAATATTCATTTTTTGAGGGGGGGGGGAATTTATAGTAGAAAAAAATAAAAAATGGAATGATACTAAATATTTGTGTCTTTTATTTGCTTCTGTTATAATTTTTTTTCCCTCAAAAAATGAATATTTTTTTTCTATGATAATTTTTTTTACCAAAAATTTTTTTTTTATTTTTTTTTTAAATAAAAAATATTTGATTTGTGTTTAGAAAAAAAAAGGAATGAGACTAAATATTTTGTGTTTTTTATTTGTTTCTATTATAATTTTCCCTCCTCAAAAAAAATTTTTTATGATTTTTTTTCCCTAAAAAATTAATTTTTTTTCATCTCAAAAAATGTATCAATTACCTTCCTGTAGTTTTTTTTGGGATAAAAAAGTTTCAAAACTTCCATTTTTTTCAATATTTCAAACACTGATTACGAATTTTTCCGGAATTTATTGCAATATTTTGGGCTGGGGAGATGGCTCGAGAAAAGAAATATATTTCAAATAATCTAATACAATAACTTGGTTTATCTTATTTTTAAAATGGTATTATTGGTATACTTGAAAGAACAGTGACGCATGTAAATAAATATTTTATTTTTTAAAAAATGAAAACTTTACACAACTCAATTTTTTCCAAACAGTTGACTTATTCAAAATACTATTTTTATATTCATTAATTTTATTTCTCTTAATTTTAAAATGTAATTATTCTATTTTCAACCATTTTCCCCCCTTTGATAATAAATGCAACATCTTTACGAGTGAAACGTATGAGCAAAAGCTTTGAAGCAATGTTTTCAATCAATAAAAAAAATTTGTTGGCCTCAAAAAAAAAAAAAAAATCGGGAAATGAATACATTTTTGAGCATATTTTTATCATTTCTACAATCCAGGTTTTAAATTTTGAAAATTTATCGCGAATAATACATTTATACGGATTGTATTATTTTTTGGGGGTGTGTAAATACCACTTTCTTAAAATAAAAAAAACACTTTCAAATAGAAAAAAAATACTTTTTTTTATTTAAAATAATGGAATCTGTAGCAAATTCACACAATTTGTTTAGCATTTTTTATCAACACATTCATATTCACAACTTATTGATAAATATCTCCCCATGTAATTTACCATTTGATGTTTCGATTAACAAAACTGCAAAAACCCGTTTTTCCCAGTCCATGTTTAATATAGTTTAAAACACCATATTGGAAATTTTTTTTTCATTTGAATATGTCATACATTCATGACCTAGTTGATTTCCCCAATCCTTCCAAAAAATCCGTAGCAAAGAACAATGATGAAATATTTTCTTGATATTTACATAAGAGTTTTACCATTGATGCAGTGAGAACTATTTTCGTCGATACAAGGAGTCAGATTTTTTAAAAGGAATGTGTTTACCACTTTTTTCCCTCAGAAATTTCAGAAAACCCCTTTCCCAACATGACTGAAAAGTTTTCGACGTGATCGCTTTTGGATATCTTTTTAATGCATTCCATTCCGTTTCTTTTTGCATGGAAACTGAGTCAAAAAATTTTCGAGAAAAAATCCTTTCGCTGGAAAAATTTGCATTTTATAGTCACATTTTATTTAAAAGTTCGGGAAAAAATAGGAGACAGTCCTTGATAACAAAAACTTTTCCATCACAAAGGCTTGATCGATTGCGCAAATTCTCTTACGTGGGCTAACCATGGAAGGTGTTACAGGACCACTTTGGGGGAGGAGAGATCCAGGGCATCGAGCTTGTATCGAGCAAGTGAATTTGTACAACATATGCAAAATGGAAACAACGGCGCAGTTGGACCGTCTAAGGAAATGATTCTCAGGGAAAAGCATCTGGTTTAAACGAAGAAACTTTCTCGTTGTCTTTTTCAAAACACACCTTTTTTTCGAGGATTTAGAGGACCAGAGGTGAGAGTTTTATGGTTAACTAAATAAAAATTAATTCACTAATCACGAAAGAAAATATCAGATGTTTTTGGGTTGGTGAACGTGATAATTCTTTTTTCGTAAAACAAAGTATTCTACCATGTCAGAGCTTGAGAAGAAATGATACACAGAAAGAAAAAAAAAGAGTATTCAAGGTGGCAAAAAGGGTGATTGGTTCATTTTCATCGCTTAACTTTGGAAACAACTGATTGATGGAAAAAATACAGATGTCGCTAGTCTTATGACATCACTATTATAATCAGATTCACAAGAAAACGCGTTTTTCAATAAGGTTTATTTACGAAATCTATCTTCCCATATTTTAATCATATCTGTAAATGAAAAGCAATATTTCAATATTGTACTCTAAAGACACTAATTTGAAAATTATTTATGCTTTGTTTTTCTCTTTTGATTGTTTATGCAATATCCCGCTACGAGAAAATAGAAGTGAAAAAGCTTTCCGATTTGTATGAAAAAGAAAAATAAACCCTCACCTGAATGTAAAGAACCTCGACTTTTAACTACTTTGAAACCAAAAACAAAATATGTTCTCCATTATTCGAATTTAAAGCCTTATTTAAAATTAGGGTTAGTCTTGAAGAAAATTCATCGAGTTTTAAAATTTTTTGAGTCTCCTTGGCTTCAAAATTACACAGATTGCAATACTAAATTAAGAACTAAAGCTGTAAATGACTTTCAAAAGGATTATTACATACTAATAAATAATAGGATTTTCGAGGAAAACGATAGAAAATGTAAGAAAAGGAGTCGATATACGTTTATGTTCAACAGAAGAGCAAACGCGAAAACTTAATAGCGAAATCACAAATTTTAATCGTCACACAATATTTTCAGAAAACTTATATATAATGGCCGTTCATTTAAAAAAGCAAAATCAAATTTTGGAAACCAATACAGGTAGGAATGGTAAGTTTAGGTACCTCAAAATTTTTCTTATGTATTCTTTTCACTGAGTATATGAAGCATCATTACGACTCGAAAGTAAGGCTCATGTACACTGATACCGATTCTTTTATGTGTGAAATAAAGACTGATGATTTTATAGCGAAATGACAGATGATAATAACTTATATGTCACTTCAGACTATGACAAAAACAACATTTATAATTTACCTGTAGTTATCAAAAAAGTCATCGGAAAAAGGAAAGATGAAAACAAGGGAAATATTATGACAGAATATGTAGGATTAAAATCCAAAACGTATACCTACAAGACAAACAATAAGATTGAAAAGAGGCTAAAAGGGATTAAAAACAAACTTTGAAAAATAAAGTAACATTTGAGGACTCCAAAACCTGTCTTTTTAATCAAAAATTAAAACATGCTGACATGAACTTAATTAGGTCCAAATTTCACTCACTACATTCAGTAAAGCAAAACAAACTTGCTCTGTCATATAAAGATGACAAAAGATTTATTAATGGTGATGGCATTACTACTCTTGCCCATGGACATTGGTCATTGAGGATTTTAGATACATTCAATGAGCAGTATGACATAAAAACCAATGATGCGATAAATTCACAATAATGTGATTTTTGTAATGTAAATAAATGATTGTAATGTAAAATGGAATACAGAATGTTGTTTTTGTAAATAAGCAACTTACTTTGTATATTTACTGTACATGTGTTCATTCAGATTTATAGAAACAAAATTTTTAAAACCAAATCTTTTGGGAAATTTATATAAAAATATTGTTTTTAAACTTATATAAAAAAATTTTTTACTTACATTTGTATGAAATGTATTTAAAATATAATTTATGCTTAAACACTCTTAGATAATTTCTTTTGAAATAAAGTATTCTTTTTATTTTAAAAATGAAATCTGTTTCAACATAAATTAAACTAACAAACAATAAAAATAATATTAACTCAAATTAAGCATATAAAAAAATTATTCATATTTATAGAAATAAAATTTTTAGAACAAAATACTGTGTGAAACTTATAAAATCTTTGTACAATATTTTTTAAACAGATTCTTCATAATATTCAAAACAATCAGGCGGAATAATATGTCTCTTACTTCTTAAAATAATATCTAAGCGAAGATTTTCAAAAAATTCTTCAGAGTTACATAATTTACAGGTTTTAGTAATAAAAAGTGTTTATATTTTCAAAAAAGACTATTAAAAAAATATTCAAGAAAATGATTTTAAAAAATGTCGCCATCCGCTCTAAGCATTGAGATAACTTCTGACGTAGAATTCAGTCGCCGTCTTGTAGAATCAAGATCAGACAAGCTAAGACAAGTTCAATCGTAAACCGTTCACACTGATAACGAGTATAGTATGTCACATTTTTCTGAATAATCAATTTACTTTGTATCTTTACTGTGTATGTGCAATCATTACTGAATTAAAATTTACAAATTATTAAAATAATATAAATTATATATTTTTATTTCATTTTAATTAAGAAAATGATTTAAAAAAATGTCACCATCTGCTTCGCCTGCCAAATTAAATTCATGAGATCATAAATATAAGTTTTCTTCAGGTCTGTATACCTTCATAGGACAATGGTTAGCGTAACTAAAAAACTATTGTCCTATGGAGACATTTTGATCCGAGGCCGTGAGTTTGAATCTGGATATATTATTATTTTTTTTTATTTGAGCGTTATTTATTTCAATCATTTTAAAATCTATAATTAGTGTATAGTTTAATCAATAGGTGGCGCCATGAGCACTTTTAACTTTCCCCTTTTTTCAATTTTTCACATTTTTTAGAAAAACAACTCAACTCTCCCCTTTAACCCTTCGAAAAACCCAAAAGCATAGCAGGAGGGAAACAACTCAACACAACAACAGGAGGAAAATAACTCAACACAACAACAGGAGCAAAACGACTCAATTCAGCAGCAAGAGGGAAACAACTTAACACAACAGCAGGAGGAAAACAACTCAATTTAGCAGCAGGAGAGAAACAAATCAATTCTGTGCCGCCTGCGCCGTCTTCGACATTAGAATCGGCTTTTCTTACCTACTCACGTCGAACAGCAACACAGTAATGTTAAATAAGATTAAACAGGCCAAAAGTGTGGAGCTCCCCCCGGGGGGAGCGCGAAAACCCCCAAAAGGGGGGCGAGCATATCGAAAAAAAAAGTTTAAAAAAAATTAATTTACTTTTGAAAAATGAAGTAAGAAAATACTTTCTGACATAAAAAAAAAATACACTTTTACATTTTGATAGAATTTATTAGTATTACCACATCAAACATAAAAGTTTTTCATTTCAACATTCATTACACTGACCCCAAAATAAAAAAAAAAACATCACATCTTGTTTGATTTGCTGTAATCCCACAATGAGAGTTTTTTTTTTTTGGAATTTTTTTTTCTCTTTTTTTTAAATCTAAAATACTATTTCAGAGAAAAGAAAAAAACCCAAGAGAAACATTCTAGGAAGATAAAAAATTCATCTTTTTTTTGCCCTTTAAATTACTTACTGGTATGGTTAGTTCTTTCCCTTTTTTATTTTTTTTTATTTTTCATTTGGGGAAATTTGTAAAAAATGCGCCCTGTGTTTTCCCCAAAAATTTAAATATGACATTTCAAAAAAAAGCATAAAATCACTTTGAAGGTTATTTGGCCAATATTTTTTTTTTATGGGGTATTCTGAAACACATATAAAGCATGATGTGTGTGTGTGTGTGTAAAAAAAGGTTTTTATATAATTCTTTTTTAGAACTTAACTTTCCCATAGAGTTTTATATTGATTAAACATTTAACCCGGGAGCATTCTCACGGGATACAAACTGCATAGATTTGAACAAAAAAAATGACAGCTTTGCTTGCAGATATCATTTCTGTAACGTTCGTGAAAAAATTTCGGGTTTGTGTCCATTATTTAAAGGGCGCGTACCTTAGAAACATTTTTTAATTTTGGTTCATTGTGAAAATTTTTTTCAAATTATCAATGGAAAAGGGAGAAAGTAGGTAAAAATATACTTTCTCTTCGTTAAAAATTTTTCACTGGGTTTTGAATTTTTTTTGTGTACAAAAAATAATTGTCCGGGGACTATTACCATTAGTATCGAATGAGCGTCTGCTCCCGGGGGAAAACATTTTTAAGGGTTTCTCGTTTTTTAAAAATTAAAAAAAAACACAATTATTCTTTTTCGGGAATTTTTTCATTCTTTTTTTATTATTTAACATTAATAAAAATGCTAATTTGTGAGGATTACAATTACACACACACACACACCGGGTTTTTTTAAATTATTTTTTTAATATGAGCATTCATTAAAAAAACATTTTAAATTTTTGTAAAATTTATTTCCGTGCTCTTGGTTTTACCCCCTTTCAAATTTCCCCGGGGGCCGACTGGGTGGCGTAGTTGGTTTGTCGCTGGCCATCTGCACCCCCGGTTGCGGTTTTTAACCCCAACCCATGTCGGTGGTTTTCATGATGCAGAAAAAACGACAGCGGTCATTTAACGGCCATTTTCCGGGCCGCCCTTTGGCATGTAAAAATCGAAAATGCCCGTTTGGGTTGGCTGTCAAAATTCTTAAAAGAAATTTTTGGCCCCCTTTGATCGTCAGAGCTCAGGTACCCTCCCTCTGAGGGGGGGAAACGGGCATCAAAAATTTCCCGCGGAATTGGGGATCGCCTATTATTTCGATGCCGCACTAAAAAATACCAGCTCCTGGGGAATAAACTATAGGTCTTTTAAAAAGGAAAAAAAACCAACATTTGCAATTACACGTTTTGCCCGATGTCCGGGGTAGTTTGCCCGAAATCAGGGACGTTTACGAGAATACTAATTGTGACGGATATGATAAAGAGCAACATAGACTGAAATATTTTTCTAATGACATTTAAACTTTTAGGGAAAAGGGTGATGGAAGAAATAAATCTTTAAATAAATACATTTTGCAATCTGTTCCAATTTAAAATTTTAGATACGAAATATAAAATGATAATTTTCATATTTTTTAAAAAAAAAAATAATTTGTTTAAAAAAATATATTACTTATAAAAATTTTTATATATATATATATAATTTGCTTAAAAAAATATATTACTTAAAAATAACAAATATAAAAAATTTTAAAACTTTCTTTTGAATTAGTACGGTTTTTTGATTAAGATCTTTTGGTAGCTTTAGCGACAAAAATGCATTATTATCATATAAGGGGGGGATAAAAAATTTTGATTTAAAATTGGGTCGCCAGTAGTGAAATTTGAGAAGCACTGGTTAAGATATGCCCACATTACCGGAATGAATATTACGTTGCACCTTCAGCTACACGAGGGTTTTGGGGACGGCCCGGGTAATTTTGAACCATGGTAAAGTAACGGGGACGACACCTGATGGCACCCCCTCCTAACTACCACACCACACCAACGGGAGGACGTTTGAGCTCTCGACAGTTTTAACGTGCATCGTTCCCCTACACGGGGGGTGTCTTTAGAGGTACTGGGCTCGAACTTATATATAACATGCCTGCCATGATCCGATACCTTGACCACTGGGCAACCACAGCCCCCCTCCCCCCACACATTACCAAAGTTATGATCACAATTATGTCCTTGGTGTTGCTTTTTTCAGTTCATGGACCCAAGTTAGAATGCCATTACAGAACCCTCTAGTAGATGGGTTGTTGAATGTTGAATTTTTTTTTCGATTCCAATCCGTCTCATAAGCCCAGTGGTTGAGTGGTTAGTGCATCGCGCTTCCACGCCACATGTCTGAGGTTCAAACCCCAGGCTGGACAAGGTTGTTTCAGCCTTTCATCCCTCCAGTGAGTCGATAAAGGTACCAACTTGCGGGAACTTAAAACCTGGGGTTTTACGTCGAAATGACCACCTGACCGGAACAAACTGCTCTACACCTCGGACCAGGACGATACGAGTTGGGCACAGTAGGGCCCTTTGGGCCATCATGAGCTGTCGTGCCACTGAGTTAAGTTAATCCATCTCATTGGGGCGAGAGATATGGTAATTTTTTGTGTGGAGGAGGGATGGGCTACCAGGTAAAGTATCACCGTCAGTAGACCATCGCTCAGAATTAAGAGATCCCCCGCTGGGTTCATCATTTGTTTTGAAGTACGACGGGAAGAAACAATCAGTCAGAATCAATTCCGCGTGAATGGCGAAAAACTTGTTTCTTATATCTGGTCAAATTTCAACATTGACTGTTTTAACTTATAATGCGTGATTATTCTTTTTGTGACATATGGAGCAAAAAAGGCTGTTATCCTTATACTGCATGATTTTGGAACTCAAAAATTGCAGAAACTGTAAATATTTACTTATTGAGGGATTGTGGTAACGGATGCTTCAGTGTTTTAGAATTAAAGGTTTCCAACTAGGCAGCAAATTTATGCATAAAAATCTAAAAACAGATTTTCTTAAATATACTTCTGTCACGCTTGAAAATATTTCGCTTTCTTTTATAAGTTCAAATCATTCACTCTAAAAAATTCCTCCAGGAAAAAAAAGAGATCCAGCAGTTTTACCAGTGTTTCTCAAAGTTTCAATATTTGCAACCCAATAATCAATCATAATTTTCATCGCGCCCCCTTCATACAATAACTATGTATTGAATTCAATAATACACTTTGACGCCTAAGTTAAAATACGACTTTAACCTCTTAAGTGCCACCGGCGTATATAAATATCTCGCTCAGCCAAAGCGTTAATTGCCCCGGACGTATGAATGTCTTTCCGAATTACGATCTTCTCTGTGCATTGGTATCCATAAAACTATTCAGAAGGCTTTGGAATGCAATAAAATAACCTTGACAGTGTTTGCGAAGGACTTACTTATTTCAGAGGATTTACTCATTTATTCCTTTTCTACCCCCCTCCGGCCGTGGTAGCCGAATGGTCAAGGTATCGGATCGTGGCTTGCTTTTTATCGAGTTCCAGCCTAGTACCACTAAAGACCCGCCTGTGGGGAAAGCGATGCACGTTAAATCTGTCGAGAGCTCAAACGTCCTCCCGTTGGTGTGTTGTGGTAGTTAGGAGAGGTGGTGCCAGCTCAGGTGTCGTCCACGTCACTTGACCATGGTTCAAAATTACGTGGTTCGTCGCCAAAAGCCCTCGTGTAGCTGAACAGTACGACGTTAATATTCACTCACTCACTCTCCCCCCAGTAGATACATACGTGCACCTATGTGGAAAACGATGGCATTGGGGAGCGAATAGAGTAACTGTAATTCCAAAGTAAAGGGAATATTTATGGACCGTACAAATTATCAAAATAAATGTTAATTTGCGTATAATTTTATATATGACAAGCCCATGGGGCCATTGTTACTTATTAATGTTGTTCTTAACTTAATAGTGTTAAATAAATTATGAAATACATTGTGCAGTACTGATGCATTTATAAGTGTATTATATTAGCGTAAATGTGTATTTTATTTTTTATTATGTCGGAATGTATTTTAATTGTTTACTTTCAGCAAATTAATAATTTTTTTTTCAAATAATATTTTGCTTTCGTCTATTCAATATGCTCACGCCCTTCCCCCCTCGTAAATTTATCACGCCATCCATAAGGGGCGCGCCCCACAGTTTCAGAAACGCTGAATTAGACTGATTGACTTTAGTTGTCAACGTTACACTTAATCAGAAACTCTAGGGTCAATTGACGAGCACGATACCTGTGGTGCCACCCTTATCTATAAACTTCCACAACACACTAATATGAAGACTTCGAGCTTGGTAGGGGCTGCGGTAGCCCAGTGGTTAAGGTATCGGACCATGGCAGGCATGTCATGAGTTCGAGCCCAATACCACTAAAGACCCGCCGTGTAGGGCAGCGATGCACGTTAAATCTGTCGAGAGCTGAAACGTCCTCCCGTTGGTGTGGTGTGGTAGTTAGGAGAGGGGGTGCCAGCTCAGGTGCGTCCACGTCACTTGACCATGGTTCAAAATTACGTGGTCCGTCGCCAAAAGCCCTCGTGTAGCTGAACAGTGCGACGTTAATATTCACTCACTCACTCACTCGAGCTTGGTAGATTTAACGTGCATCATCCCTTTTACGAAATGCAATATCGTGCTACAAGGACTCGAACCAAAGATTCAACAGAAACAATGCTGGCCACGAATCTATGGACTAGATCACTCAATTGCCACAGCCACATTTTAACGTTTTATAAAAAGTTTCGAAATTATTCATAAAGGAAATCAAATTTTACGTGACGAAAAAGCAATTTTTTTTTTTTGGCATCAATTCGAATGCGACACTTGCTTAAAGTGGGTAGTTTTAAATCTGTCACAAACATTCTGAGAAAGTAGAAACCACTCCTCCTTCAACAAGCCAAGCCTAACAACACCAGCAATATCGTAGTTTCAAGATAGGGAGCGGAGGATCGAGTCAACGATAGAATCTTCTGTGAAGTTCAAATTACTCCTGAGAAAGTATAATTAATTCAGTGTCCAGAAAGTTCCCTTTAGTAATTGGATTGCGTAAATAATAATTTCAAACTCTTCCATAAATAGAGAAAATCGCATATTGGGACTTCAAATTGTTTTGATAAACGAAAAAAGGCGATTTTATACACATTTCTTAAAATTCTTAGTCTACTAATTTTGCTTTTGCTATCGATATTTTACTATGGAAAACGATCCCATCTTCAGGCAACTCGTAGAAAAGGTCCTTCCAAAGCCTAATGTGGAAGTACTAAACATTAATAACAATAAAGACTGTGAGCCAGAGTTTGTCTTAATAGAAAATTTAATGGAAATTTTCCCGAAAGTGTTTGCTGTTTAGAAATTTCCATAAAAAAGAACTGGAAAAAGCGTCTTGAGGAAGGTTTAAAAGAACTTATGTTAGAATCACCAAATTCGTATGTTGGAGGGATAATGCTTTTGTGCTGTACAGAGAATATAGCAGCCGTTGACATATATGATAGGTTTCTCAACGTGTTCGCATTGGTTAATTATGTGACAAATATGATGTTTACTACTACTGGTGCAAATTTTTACGAGTTATCTTCCCGGGTTTTGACTGTTTTCTACGAACATGTATTGAGGCGAGATTTCGATAAACGCGGTGGCTGGAAGTGTCTCCAAAAATACATTCAGGATAAAAAGTTTGTTAAATATTTCCACGACTGCGAGAAACACAACTTCGTTACTGATGACTTTCCGAAAAAGTTGAAACTAAAAATAAAAGATAGTTTTTCATCTCTATCACCTTCGATATCACGTATTTATGGAAGGGAAGACGAGATTCTTTCTATGGCAAATGATTTGGCAAAAAAAGTAACGTCGCATGTAAAGATATCTCCCTTAAATGACTCAAATTCACCTAAATTGAATGAAGAACAATCCACATCAAAAGAAACAAAAATATCGAATTCCAATAAAGCTAATAGTCTTGAAGTCCCGGGTAAATGGTATCGGAAGAGTCAGATTTGTATGCTCGTTGCAAGTGCAAAGTAGAGGACCTCGAAGAGAGACTACAATCTCTTGTTGGAATTTTTGAATTACTTGATGAAATGTAAGACACCTAGATGTATTTTAGGACTTCAATTATTTTATTTAAAATATATTTTTATTAATGAAATGGTTGTGAATGATTTTTAAAATAAAATCTTTAGTCTCGTTATTTTAAATCTTTATTTTTATTTAGATTTCATTAATTTCTTGAAATACTTTGTTGCTTTACTATAATTTACATAGTTTTTGTGGACTAATAAAATGTCACACGCTATTTTGATAAATATTTACCATTTTTCAGGAATTAGAACACCAAACATGTAAATAAAAACTTAAGTTCAGTTTTAAAGCAAAATCACTCTTTCTTAACCAAATTCGATATTACATCAATGCTATTAACAATTTTGTACAAGAGCACTGTTTTCGATGTAAATATATTGTATTTCTTAAAAGCGAAAGCTTAAGAAACTGGTAATATTCATCTTGAAAAACGAATAAGAAGTGCTGTCATACACTTCATGGAGTTAAAACGCAATACTTCTCATTGTAATACATAACTGCTTTTCTAATCACGTCATTTCTGTTCTTTCAGTAATCAAAAACAACATTTATAACATTAAAAGTAAATTTTGGTATGTTAAAGTACCACAAGTAGCATATTTTTCAAATGTTTCAAAATATTTCAACATTAAAACAACCAAAAAATATAGCAATGTTTCTATATTTGAATTGAGGATAATCTAATATATATTGCGGTGAGGAAGTACAAATTGACTGCAGCCTATAGACGGAAGAGTAAGACTTATATCAACATCGCATCACAAGGAGTATCGGCGATGTTATCTCATAATTTTGAGCCTTACTCAATTGACGAAGGCGACACTTAAGCAGGCACACCCTGTCCAAACTACTACACCCTACCTTCTTCATCACTCAATCGTAAGTGAAAATTTAAACGTTTAAATTGGACTTTAGTACAACCCCAGCTCTCTTTATGGAGAAAGAAGCTGATCATCAGATTAAGCTAGGATGGGTTATTTCAACTCATCGACAACAAACCAGCAGGGAGTGATATTTGTCCCTTACAGCATGATTTGTTAAAATTCCAACTTTTTATATGTCTTGAATTTCCAGTGAACACGGGAACCCAAGTTTTAAGGGTTACATTTTCCTGAAGGCTACATGAGAGAGATCTGTTTACAGGACCTGTTAGGGTATCCGACTACCCTAAAATCGTGATTTTTTTTTTTAGAAATTGACAATTTTTTTTTATGATTTTATTTTATAGGCCATCTCAATAGCTTCAATAAAAATACCAAGTATTTTTATTTTCCATTTACTAGAACAAAAACTACAAGTGTTTTAATAAAAGCAGATGTGCCGTAACTTTACATAAGATGTTAAACTTTAAAATGCTTTTTTCTCGAAATGTGTATTTTTCGAAAAGTTCAAAAGGGGACAGCGATTGCTCAAAAATTTTTTTATAATTGTTTTCTGAAGTTTTTTGTGTTTATTCTGTATAACAGTAGAAATGATTTAAATTTCAGATTTATCCAATCCCTATTTTATTACAAAATTTACAGTACTCTATATGAATATAATCGCTGTTTTTTTAAGCAATTTCATATAATAACTAAGATAAAGTGCTTTAGTTTTTGTAAAAATTGAAATATCTCTTATCTTGAAGGTCATTTTAAAAAGGAATAGCAAAGTAATACATCAAAATTGAAACACTGAGAATTCGTTCATTTACTATTTGTACAGAGCGGACCCCATTTATGTAATTTTTTGTCTTTTACCCATTTTTTCCCATTTTAGTAGAATTTTTCTTAAAATGTACTATAAATAAATCTAAAAACCACAAAAAAATCTCCATATCTCCATTTTTTTTTAAGTTGTCGCAAGTAGTCGGATACCTTAAGCACATCGCTCACCACTTCACGTCGAACGCTACAGCAGTACCAGTAAAGATAAAATTATGCTCACAGTATCCGAGTTGTCATTTTCTTGTCTTTGGTGTTGTTTCTATCAATTCAGAGTACTAAGTTCTGATGTCATTAAATATCCCTCTTAAAGATAAGTTGCTGCACGTTGCATTTTTTTTTCTATTGATATTCATCCTATTGGTGCGATATGGTAGTTTTGTGTATGTGGGAGTGGGGAGGAGCTGGGTTAGGTATCCTCATCAATAGACCTCACTCAGAATTAAGAGAATCAGCACCAGGTTCATCACGTTGTTTTAAAGTACGACGCACAGTGGGCAGTTTTCACAATCTAGCGCTCCGGAAAAGTCAAAAATGAAATTGCGCGAAATAAAAAAGAATAATCCACTATTTATGGTCCTCATATGTTCTCTAGCCATATGGTAAACAGTTTTCATCAGTAAGCGAATGGAAATATTCTACAATCAGCGGCTTATATCGGGTTTCTTTTTGCTACAGGAAACACTTGCGAGCGTCATTTTCTAGTAAGAAGTTCAATCGTTTCATCTGAAAAGTTTTTTTGCCGATTTTTTAGAGGGTTTTTTGAAAAAATAGATACCATGAGTAAGTAATTTCTTGATTTAACTTTCAAATTAGGTTCAAGTTCGATTAAAAATTGTAAAAACAAACATTTAGTACAGCATGTAACTCCTACTAACATATGTCGGTTTTGTGTTTCTTGGAGTAGAACTTTTGGGATTGACGCGGATTTGATCACAGTAACTCTTAAGTCATATAGAGTAGATATAGACCACGTGATGGCGAACCTATGACCCGAGGGTCAGTGTCTGACGCACGCAAGCTTTTTAACTGACCCGCGATTGCTAGGCAACTACTTGTTTGCTTACGCGGGTTTATTTAAATTTTCTAATTTGTGTGAACTATTTATATTCCATTTGAATTTTTTCAAGCCCATTGACACAAAAGCAATTTAAATTTTTCCCTATTCCCCAAAGTGTGATCATTACAGTTCAAACACTGGCGTAGTAGTCCTGAGAAACCCCCGAACCCAAATTTCTTTGGAGCCCCTTTTTAGTGGACTCTCAATTTTTTTACGATCTCTTCTTAAAATTTTAGGGCCCCTGAAGCGGGGGCCCCCGAAATCTTTGATACGGCGGTAGCTACACCTGGTTCCAAAGCTACGCAAATGACAGCAAATGTATATGAAAGTATGAAATATTTTAAAATAAAACAAAAGTGTTTACAAAATATCAAAAAAAAGTGTATAAGTTTGCTCACTTTTTTGTTAGTTGAAAAACAACCCGAAAACCAAAAAAAAAAAACCATTTTTAAAAGCACTTTTTTTTGGAAAAAATGCATTTTTTAAATTTTATTTTTTGTAAAAAGGGAAACTTCCAGCGCCCTTTTTTTTCCCCGTTATAAGCCAATTGAATTAAAAGATATATTTAGTTTTAAAAATACTCAGTAAAAATTTTTTTAAACCTAACTCTGGTGCAAATGGGCATTAATGACCCACGTGCTTGTATTAAAAAAATATGAACAAAATCTGACCCACGTCTCAAAAAGTTTCGCCATCCCTGATATAGACCTTTAATTTAATACCAATTTCAGCTGCTACTTCCTGCTACTCCCAAAGTTATGTTTTTTTTTTCAGCGTTGGCCGATGGTATTACTCTACGTGCCTTATTCAATGTATGGAAGAAAGAGCAAGATCCCAAGCGCAAAACAAATGTTGTTTTGAGTTTAGTTAGGACTACAACGGACTTTGATAAATATGAAGACCAATTAAAATTTAGAAAAATTGTTAAACATTTCTGCTCGTTTGTAGGGGAAAAATGGATGAGGTGCCATGGGAAATAAAAATTTTTTTTTCTCAAGTCGAATAATGCGTGGTTATCGCGGTGGAGTAAGATTTATATTATATTTTATTATTTTAAAGAAAAATATATACTGGTGTGGTATATTTTATGTTTATTTAAGCTTATAATAATTGTTTTTCAAATTATAAAATTTTTAAAATGGTTTTCTCGGTTTTGTTTTTTTCACATTCAAAACACCACTTCTCCCAAATTATTTAAACCCACTTCCTTTTTTTTTCCCCGTGTCTTATATATAATGTGTAAAAAAATTAAAGGGTCCATTTTACAAAAAATTGAATACTTTTTTTTTTTAAAAATTAAATGTAAGAAATTTTAAAGACTTTTGGTTGAATTTTAGCATATATATTTTCAACATTTTATTTTTTTTTTTCTCCAAAACAATTAATGTATTTTTAAAATCGGTCCCTAAAGGGGGGTTTAAAAAAATCCTCAAAAAAATATTACATGTCATGTCAAAAAAATTAATTAACACAAAAAGATTAGAATTTTTAAAAAATTTCCCAATTTCTTGAAAGAAATTAAAATTTTTAGATTGTGTGGGTTTTAAAATGTGAAAAATTTTATCTCGTATCATTTTTTTAAAAAAAAAATTATATGAAATGTAAAATGTTTTTTTAAATACATAAATAAAAAAAAGCTCAAAAGGGTGACGAAGGGCCTTTTTTAAAACCCACCTATTATACCTTTTGATATGTACAATGTGATGTTTGATTGCATTTGTTTCATCTCTTTAACAATTATTAAATTTAATTTTTTTTAACTAGCCACACTATTTCTTGTATGTATTCTCCCACGTGTAATTTATTGCTTCCGTTAATATCCTTAGATTTCCTTCTACAAAAACTAGTTCTACTTAACAATCATTTATTCTTGATCTAATTCATACTTGACATAAATTAGTGTGTGTGTGTTTTGACCCTATAACCTTATTAGTAAAAAACAGAAAAGAATACCCAATTTACATTAATTACTATGATTTTAGATCATTACGAAAACTTTAAAGCCATGAAATAATTTCCATGCGCCAGATTGGGAAACTGCCCACTGTGCGACGTGAAGAAACAATCAGCCTGTCGATTCCGCGAATGTAGAAAAACTAGCGTCTTATACATAGCTAGCTGAATTTCAGCATGGACTGTTTTAGCTCATACTATGTGATCTGTTTTGGCAGCCAAAAGTTGCGGGAACTGCAAATATTTATCAATTGAGGTGATCATGGCTATTGATGCTTCAGTGTTTTGAAGACACAGGCTTCCCACTAAGCAGCAGAATTATCGGTTTGCTTAAAATCTAAGAATTAATTTCGTTAAGTGTTCTTCAATCACTCTTGAAGTATATCGCTTTTTTATATAAGTTTCAATCACACACATTCACTCTAAAATATTACTTCAGGAAAAAAGTGATTTAACAGTTAGACCGATTGACTGCACTTGTTGACATCACACTTAAAGGGAAAGTATGCTCATTGACGAGGAGTGGATCGAGACAGAGCTAATGCACCCAGATAATTTTTTTTTCATGCAATGCTAGCGTCATCTGTTCTCCAAAATATTATTTACTTTTGTTAATATATCTCATGAACATTTATCAAACCTCAGTTTAATGCCCAATTAATTTAGTTAATGAAAAATAATTTATTATTTTATAAAATAAATATGACTGAAAAAGCTAAATATATTGAGTTATGAAAATTTCATTAAAATATCTACACTTTTGCTTTACGCGAAGAAAAATTAAAGCATAAAATATTAGAAATATAACTTTAATTTATATATAACATGTTAATTAATTCACCTAGATTTAAATTATATTCTTTTTTGAAAAGAATTATGTATAATATGTCAACTTATCAAGTAGTTTAAAAGTATCCTTTAAGAATAACTATCTCAATATATATAATAATACATCTATATGTACATGTATTAAAATATTATATTAATATAACATTTAAGTTATATATTTTTTTTCCAACACGCACATTACAATATATTGAGATTAAATATAATTACCAGGATATCATATTTTAAGTGAATATTTATGCCAGTAGTTAAATGTGAATGACTTGAAAAAGAGAATAATGAACCACAAAAATGAAAATAAATTCACCCTCCAGTTAGAGGAACTATTTATTTTGATTACAATAAGTATAGTCAAAATCTGTATTGATGGATGGAATTTCTTGTGAATTTAACAGTAATCCTTCTTTAACGTTATTTATTTCAATAGTTGTATTTTTGAGTGTACCGGCAGTGTATCTTTTTCTTCGTGTAGAGAAATATCCAGGTTATTTTTCAATCTTCTTTTTTATATTTATAGTCGAGGATTCCATCATTTTAATTCTTTTATTATTATGCTCCTTCATTTTTTAAATGCCTTTTCAAACAGAAAGGGCGAGTGAAGACTTGATCACAAAATGAGCAGTTTAGTTCTCTGCAATGCACATTCATTTCAGCCTCCATTTAAGAAAATAATAAATATGAAAAAGTTGATTACAGAAAATTAAAAAAAAATTGACTAATTAAAATAACCAAAAAAATAATAAAACAATTAACGAAATAAAGCAAAAATAAATAAATAAATAAGAAACAAAAAGTAAAAATTATCCAAAATGTAAATAAAATGCAATAAGAACTTCAGCAAAAATCGTTTGACTTATACAGCGATACAAAAACAGTAAAGCTATTCAATCATTTTAGTTTCCATATTGCATAACAGATGGCGCTATCATTGCATCGGAAAAAAAGATGTTTGGGTGCATTAGCGCTGTCTCGATCTACTTCTCATTGACGAGGACGAAACCTGTCATTGCTCCCTGCTGTATAAACTTCTGCAACCGGCCAATGCGAGTATTTTTAACTTGACAGATTTCACGTGCATCTGTCTCTTTCCGTAATGTAATTTCGTGTTACTAGGTCTCGAAGAAAAATATTCGACAAAAACACAATCTACGAACACGATCCCTCGGTTGTCGCAGCTGCATTTTTACATTTTAGAAAAAATTGTTTTGAAATTATTCATAAAAGAAATCAAATTTTACGTGACAAAAATCCAGTCACGGTTTTTGGTAGCAGTTCGAATGCAATACGTTCTTAAAAAAAAAGTGGCTTACTTTTAAATTTGACACAAACATTTCCAGAAAAAATAATTCTGCATTCATAAAGTTTGCTTTAGTAACTGGATTGCGTAAATAATTAATCGCAGATGTCAATATATATAGAAAAAAACTGCACATTGGAGACTCTGATTGGTTTGAAAAACGAAAATGTGTGTGTGACACGTTAATTTTTTAAATTCTTTTTTCTCTAATTTTGTTTTTGCTATCGATATTTGTAATGGCAAATGATTGAATCTTCAGGAATCTCGTAGAAAAAGTCTTTTGAAGCCTAGGTGGAAATACTGAATTTAAACATGGGCAAAAATATAAAGACTGTACGCCGGAGGTGACTTTAATAGAAATTTTCCCATGCGAAAGTGTTCGCAGTTATAGAAATTTCTATCAAAAAGAATTGGAAAGAATGTTTTGATGAAGGTTTAAAATAACTTATGTTAGAATCACCCAAGTCGTATGATGAAGCAACGCTGACTTTATGCTGCAAAGAGAACGAAGTTGCCGTTGACATATATACACTGGCGTAGCTAGCTCTGGGGAGGGGGGCTGTATCAAAATTCCTTCGGGGACCATTTTTAGATATGGGTGCCCTGTTAGTGGGAATGTAGTTACACATGTTGGGGCCCCTGTTGTTTGGGGGCCCCCGTATCATTGATACAGCTGATACGGCGGTAGCTATGCCCCTGCATATATGATTTGAAATTATTCGACAGATATCGTTTTTATCATTGGTGGGGCAAATGTTAGCGAATTATCTTGCGGAGCATTGACAGTATTCTACGAAAATGTATTGAGTCAAGATTTTGATAAACGCGGTGGCTGGAAATGTCTCCAAAAATACATTCATGATAAAAAAAATATGTGAAATATTTCCACGACTGCGAGAAACACAATTCCGTTACTGATGACTTTCCAAAAAAGTTGAAACTAAAAATAAAAGATAGTTTTTCATCTTATATCACCTTCGATATCACGTAATTATGAAATGGAAGACGAGTTTGTTCGTATGGTAAACGGTTTGGCAAAAAAAAGTAACGTCGCCTGTAAAGATATCTCCCTTAAATGACTCAAATTCACCTAAATTGAATGAAGAACAATCCACATCAAAAGAAACTAAAAGATCGAATTCAATAAATAGCTAAGTCTCGGGTTCAGTTGTATCTGAAGAGTCAGATTTGTATGCTCGTTGCAAGAGCAAAGTTGAGGATCTCGAAAAGAGACTACAATCTCTTTTGGAGTTTTTAAATTACTTGAGATGAAATGCAAGATACCTAACAGGGGCGGCTCTAGGGCCGGACAAACCGAATCCCTGCCCTAGGTGGCAAATTTTAAGGCAAGCATTTTAATCGAATTTGAAAAAGATTTTTTTATTTTTTGTTCCAAAAAATTTAGATATATTTCCAGAAATATTATTGGATAAACTTGAACCATCAAATTTAATAAGTTTACACACCTTTCTCTAGTAAATTTCTCCCCGTCCCGGAGAAATGTCAGGTGTCAGCTATCCAAAAAGGGGATAGGGGTAATAAGAGGTTTTGGTAGATAGAGAATTACAAGAAATGTTTTGTTTTAGTCTTGAGTGTTGTTACTTTTTCGTTAAAAACACACACAAACGCTTGTAATCCCAACCATCAATAGACTATTTTTCGAAGAAATTGGCCTGTTGAAATGTGGACGATTCCTTCTCTTACATTTTATTCGTTTGAAATAATAACAAGTAATTTTGTCCTTAATTTCGAATTATTTTGAATTTTTTAAAACTTAAAATAATAATATATACATATTGTTATGGTGCTTTTTTGTTCGCTGGAATTATTCAAGTTTCATAGTTGCGTATTTATGTGAACAATTGATCTTTTTTAATTATAATTTTTTGCTTTGGAGAGAGAGAGGCGTGGCATTTTCCATTTTTGTCCGGGGCGGCAAAACTGCTAGAGCCGGCCCTGCACCTAGATGTATTTTAGGACCTTCATGGAATGCTGAATTTTTATTTGAAACATAGTTTTATTAATGAAACGACTGTGAATGTTTTTTTTTTTTTAAATAAAATGTACAGTTTTGTTCTTTGAAAACCATATTTTTCTTTTGGTCTTGTGAATCCCTTAAAATTCTTCGTTAGTTTACCACTACAGTTTGTTTTACTACAGTTACAGTTGTGACGAGGCTTTATCGGTATTTCTACTAATTGTCCTCTTGGGATTTCTTTGGGGCCTGAATGGCAATTTTTTCCAACCAACCCAAGAGGAGAGCATGTTTATGCAGATTAGGAATCATATATATTGGAATGTTAGCATTCGCGAGGATCGCTAAGTGGAGAAGTAATGCTAGAAAAGTAAAGTGAGATAAAGTCTAGGAGAAGAGTCTTAATTTTGTGAGTTGGTCTAACAGTGTTACTGAAGATAAGAAAAAGTAGGTCCGAGACCAAAGGAGTATTGTCTTAGCTCGTGCAAGTCAGATGGAAAGATAAATTGATGTTATACAGATCGTAGCTGTTTGCCCAGGAAATAGCGGTAAGCTTGTTCATTTAAGGCGGTATCACACGTACACGTTTCAAGCAATTTTTCGTTCAATTTTTACTCAGTTGCCATAGCAACCGCTTTAGAACAATTTTTTGCTAGCGAGCTCAAAAAGTTGTTCCAAATAAAATTGCTTGAAATTCCAGCCAATGGGGTTCTTCGGCGTCCTACGTCATAAACAAGATGGTGGCTCCGGTTTCGTCTAACACTTCAGATATGCCGTATAATATTTTAATGGTGTATAGTATTTTATATAACGGTGTATAATATTTTAAATAGAATGGTGCTCTATTTTTAGTTTACACTTATCAACAATTGCGCAAGCGAAATGAAAGAAATAATTTTGGATGTTCATTTTCCGAAGCAGAAAAATCGGCGAGTAATTTTTCAATGTGGAGAAAGAGCGCGGCTGACGTCAGAGCGTGTCGTTTTGTTTACGGCAACCCTTCCCCCTCAGATTCGGCCAAAAATTGGATGAAAAAATTGCATGAAAATATACGTGTGATACGGCCTTTAAACTTAGGATAGAGCGGATACTATTAAGATAGGAATTAATCTATAAAGATAGATTTATAGTGGTTAATTGCGTTATTTGTCAGTAATTCGTTTTGCGTCGTTTCACTCTTGATCATTATCCTCCTAGACTAGTATTGTTGTTGTATTGTATATAAATTAAGATCATAATAAACTATTTTTATTATAGCAGAATTTAGTGGTTCCTGTTTCGTTCCCTCAGATATAGGTCACGTGGATAGAGGAGAGACGGTATCCCCATCGGTGGGCTCCCACAGTTGCTAACATTTTTTTTTCTTCAAATAAATATTCAGCATTTTTCAAAAATTGGAAAACTTTTAAAAAGTAAGACAAATGTGTAGTTTTAACACAAAATCACTGTTTCTCATCCAAAATTCCATCAATACTATTCACAATTTTATGCAAGAGCGTTATTTCCAATGTGTTTTAATTGCCTCACGACCAAACCTTGTTAACCCGGCAACAGAGGGTTTTTGAAAAACCGAACGTGAAGACTTTTATGCACATCGTGAGATTTAAGGCGCATTTCTTCTTATTGTAATATAAGACCGCTTTTCTAATCACGTATTGTCTGTTCTTTCAGATATCGTGAAAAGTAAACTTTTGTACGTTAACTTTGCATTACTTTTGAGCATATTTTCTAAATTTAAAAAAAACTTTTAATATTAAAAATAGAGCAGGAAGCCATTTTCCTATTTTTGAATTCTGGTGTGAGTGGGTAAGTGATAGAGAGAGAGTTGCATTTTATGGCACATTTCATTGCATTTGGACTATACTAGATGACAACCC
>BMAV01007789.1:1609-28204 GCA_019973955.1 Trichonephila inaurata madagascariensis
AGAAACATATTTTCATGCAAAGAAATGCAAGGAGCTTGAGTATTTTTCTTATAGACCTTTGACCTAAAATATTTCGCGGCCTGTGAAAAAAGTGTGTTGCTCGATTTGAGTTAAAAATAAATAACGTAATAGTACTTCTGGATAACTGAATGCAAGAAATAATTGATACAATTAAATGTTGCGAATATTTTACATATGCCTATTCTTACGCGTCCTTTTCCAGTATTATTGTTAATATTTAAAAAATGGTTCTTCATAATACTCCCATAGTAATAGTCGGTAATTCATCTCTATATTAGTATAAATAGTCTCGCATTTAATGTTCATATAAAATGTCATATTTAGTCGCAGTAATTTCTAAAAAGAACAGCATTTTATAATGCAAATAAGTACTGATTACGAATTCCAATTGAAATAATGTTTTACCAAAATGAAAAAGAAGTCCTCTTTTTTTAAAGTTTTATTGCATGTTGTAAGAAAACTGGATGTCTACTTTAATATCGAATTTAAAGTTGCGACAGTATAGCACAATTCTTAGTAAAGATAATTGCTTGATATTTAAAGTAAATAAGTACCACTGTGTGTGTATCTAAGTTAAGTTTAAAAATAATGCTCTTTAATAATTATAAGTGCATTTCGAAAATTCTCTTTCCTATATCTATATGTTAGTATTTTTAGCACAGTTTTTGTGATATTGTAGTGATATTATAAATAAAAACACTAATAATACTTAAAAAAGTAAGTCTTGAAGAATTCGAAGCATAAAAAAGAAAAAGTATATTACCAACAGCTTTTTTAAGTGTTTTTATGAAAAAATAAACATAAAGCCTGCTATTTGATAAAAATAATAAGTAATATATTTTTTTATAGAAATAATTTATAAAATTCAATTCATCAACATTAAAATTCTTTACTTCCAAATTATTAAAAAATCTCTTTTGTCTTACTAATACTTTATTTTCTTAAGAATCGTTTGGTTGTTACTATTATTTATAGTTTTATATTTTTTGAGTACACAAATCGTTTATTATATGGCTTAGTTAATTACTGTTTCTGTAATCAATTTAATACAGAGTATTTATATGAGTATATAGAATGAATGTGTGATATTTAAAACTTGTGTGTGTTTATGTACTATTCTCAGAATAAAGGATGTCAATAAGTTTAATTCTTGTGCTTTATCTGAAGCAAAGAATCTCAAGAATTATTAAGAACACATATAATAAATGTATTCTATTTTTTTCATTTTAAGCCTTTCGGTATAATTGGGCTTAGAAAGTAAGCTACTTAATGTCTTAGACATTTTATTAAAGTTAAATACATTTTTGTACATCGCAAAAAATAATTTATGCTGTTTTCTTATTGTAAAAAAACATTTCTATTTTGAAATTTTGGAATAATACACTTAAATGAATTAAGGCATTTTTATTGGTGTCAGTAGAATTGTATGTAATGTATTAAGAATAGGACTTTCAAGTAAAATATTTATTTTGCATATAAAACTAGATTAATTGTTATTGATATATCAATTATATGCTTTGGAGTTTTTCCATGATTTTTAATATTTATAGCAAAAACATAATATACTTTCTATTTTGTGAATAATTTTAAATAATTTTTACGAAAGACAGAGACAAATATATATGCTAGATTCAAATAAATAAAAAAATTAAATTAGGTAAGAGAAAGTTAGAGAAATATAAGATTTTATAAAGCTGGAGGCATTCCGTTCTCAGGGAAAATTAAGCTAATTTATTTTGAAGATATATTTCTTTCTTTTCATTTTATTTATTATAATTATTTACCTTTATCAAAACCGTACATTTTAATCTCTAATAAAAAAGAGTTATCCTAACAAGATTGATTTTCACAACTTTATCAATTTGTGTAACATATTATTTACTTTTATTAAATTATGTTCCCAATTCATAACAAAAATTTATACATGACGGCAAAAAGCTTTCTTCCTAAAATACACATTAGTTTAAAAACTATCCATTTTCTATCACGAAATATGTGGTTACTTTACATTATTATTCATACAGTAAGGAAATTCAGTCATGTGTTATCAATATTTTCAATTTTTTTGTTCCTTTGTGGTACTTTTATTTAGATAAAATTCAATTGAGTCTTGACTTCTTAAGAGGTAACAGAACAACGTATCTTGTTTGGTTTTGTCTGTTTATGAATGAGAATTAGTAATAATAATAAAAAATACAGATAAAATTTCACGAAGAAAATATTTTATATAAGTTCATAACTAATAAAGGAATTCAGCAACTATTTCTGAATTATGTATTCTAAAATTAGATGGAAAAAAATTCTATTGTACGAATTTCCTAAGTTTCTAATCAAGAACGAACTGGCTGGTCAAAAAACATGTTCAACTCCACTTTTATATAAATTATTTTACATATAAGAGATGTCCTACGTCAGCAATGTTTATGTAGCATCTATATTTTTATATATTTTAAATTCTATTACTTTTAATTTCTAATATATATCCTTTCTAAAACCTTATATCTGGTTATTTTGCAATTTTGATTTTTTTCAGTTTTGAATATTGATTATTTATCTCCAACCGAAATCCAACCGAAATCTTCCAAAAGATTGGATTCTTCAGATAGCGGGGTTTTTATTGGCGTGATGTCTAGGGGTATTTAGGGTGTATTAGTTAATTTTGAAATAAAATAAACAACATAGTTTAAGAAAGAAACTGGTTGAAAACAAAATAATTTATTATGGATTATAGGGGAGTATTTACATGGGGAATATTTCAAAAGAATAGGAAAGTTGGATAAGCATATTTCGGAAGAATAGGAAAATTAGATCACATTACTTTAAGGAAGGCAATTGAGGTTAAATAGAACTCATTATGGTGCTATTAAGACTTACCGCCTGGCGCGGACGAATGGCGCTGCCGCGCGAAATACGACGTTTCTCGACGGGTGTTAGTGGGCCTCTGCCGAAGAAGGTTAATGTCGGTGTTTTAAAAGGGACGCTAGATGGCGTTGATGTGGAATACTGTTTTGATTAGAATTGCCGACCTCGGTAAAGGACATAATCTAACCTTTTACAAATGGGATATCTTACATATATATATATATATATAATTTAGATACTTTTTAAGGAGCAAGGGTATAACGGATCTTGTCTGACTTCCTCAGACTCTAGAGGGGAATTAGCAAAAACAATAACATAAAAATTTATAAAGAAAATATTCTATTAATAAATTAGTCCGGTAACTTTTTCTGAAAAATGTGTCCAAAGATTCGATGGAAAAATTTGATTTTAGGAACTTACTTAGTTGAAAAAAGATCTATATATTTAATCATATTTTTTAATAATCTTTACTAGGTGGACGGAAAAGACTTGAAAATTAAAGATAAAAGAATCATATAGATATAGGAGTCTTACAAGGTTGAATATAAAAGTGAGGTTTAATCAATTTTCTGTCTAGCCAACAGTCCCCTTTTCTGTTTATAATACTGAGCGAAATCCTATCCTGTTGAAAATAACGAACAGAGGTTCTAAATCCATCAGGAGAAGAAGGTAACTTACCTAAAGATGCATTTAAAAAGCCCTACATCTCAATGAATCTCTGAAAAATAAGCAAATTATTGCCTGATTCAGGATCCAGATACAAAGCTGTAATTTTAAAAACCGAACTGCAAAATAGATATAAGTACAAAATTAAATTTACTAAAATAATTGCAAACTAAATAGTTTAAGTTAAACACTAAAATTATATAGAATAACGGTAAGAATATTTTTAAGTATGTGTGTACACTATAACCCTTAAGTTTAAAAAAAGGTTATTGGAATATGCATCATTTTAAAGAGCTACTGTAACGTCATCTATAAGAATTTAATATGTAATTAGTTAAAAGATTGATTGAATATTAACGTCGCACTGTTCAGCTACACGAGGGCATTTGGCGACGGACCACGTAATTTTGAACCATGGTCAAGTGACGTGGACGACGCCTCAGCTGGCACCCCCCTCTCCTAACTACCACACCAGGACGTTTCAGCTCTCGACAGATTTAACGGGCATCTCTGCCCTACACGGCGGGTCTTTAGTGGTACTGGGATCGAACTCGTGACAAGGCAAGCCATGATAAGATACCTATACCACTCGGCTACCGCGGCCACAGGTAGTTAAAAGAAGAAAATACTCTGAAATAAGAATATTTATTTTATATTCTGTTTCATAGCTACCTCTTAATCTATAAGTAAGAATTCAATCCATTCAGTCTTGCAATTAATAAAATTAATTGGTTATTTATATGTATAAAATGCAATTGATATTTAAATTAAATCTTTTATCTTTTCAAATTATTGTTGAAATTATTTCAAAAAATAATTTGAAACAAATTGCTACATTATTATAAAATATATTATTTTATTTCTCTTTATTTTCCAAGTACGCTATTACTAATACCTCTACTAATATTCTCTTCCAACACAAGTAAAAATTTTATTTGTTATTTTAAATCTCAGGAATTTTGCTCACTGAGTCTATTAATGGTGTATTGTGTTATAATTTTTTTGAATAACACTAAACAAACAAAAAGCATGATGCTTTATAATAAAAAGAAGAAACGTAGATAATATTTTCAAATGTGTAGATGCAACATGACGCATAATATTTTTTAAACTTTAATTTATTTTCTTAGTGTAATTTTCTATAAAACTGAGTGAAAAAACGTAGAATACCAAAGATAGCGATGAAGATTTAACTCATCCCTGCTATTTTTCATTATTTTCATTAAAAAATGGGATGCAAGAAAACGAAAAAGGAAATTAATATTAACTGTATCGAAAATTTTCTTTGCTTTTTTTAAAGTTTCTATTTTTTAAAATAAAGTGTGCAATACATAATATTAGAAATTCAATTTTCTCTCCATCGCATACACTCTATTTGATTTCTTTTACATACATAATGTATGTCTGCTCAAAATTTATATTTTAATATTTGAATTTTTTCCTTCACAACTACTTATAATTGCCTTTTTTCGAAAAAAAATTATTTTGATTTATCAAATATTATAACATTTTAAAAATTTTTAATTGTCTTAAATATGCAATTTGACGTTTAATCTTTTTATTTTTATGTTGCACAACATTTTTAATAATGTTTAGCAGCAATAATTATTGGTTTTAAATTTTTAAGTAGTTTTGTGTTGTTAGATAATGTATTATAATTATTCTTATAATGATTAAATTTGAATGTATTGTGTTATAATAATTAATACTATTTTTTTACTCTACTATTTTAACCTGAAACTTTTAAAATAAATGATTTAAAATGCCTAAAAATATTGCTTGTAAATAGAAAAAATTGACTTATGCCTTTTTCGGCATTTCTTTTTAGCTCAACTCATTTATCTTGCATTTTTATTATTTTATTTTATCGTTTTAAGAAAATTTTGATCTTTGAATCTGAGCTTGTTTTTTTTTCTGCCACACAATTAAATGAAATACCTATTCTTGTTAAAAAAATTAAAATGTTGTTAATTTTTCAATGTGTAACTGAGATTTAACAATAATTGAATATTTTCAATCTCTGCTAATATTATTGTTATTATTATTTCCTTTTCTTAGAAAGTCTGGAAAAAAAAGCCGAGTCTTCAAGAGGCTTTGGATTTATTGCAGAACCTACCATCTGAAATCAGTGACGTACTAACAGATGATTTTTCAGATGAAGAAGTCCCAACAAATAATCCGATGGAATTTTCGGTAGATTCTTAAGATGACGATCAAGAGACTGAACAAGACTCAAGGGGGAGTAGTTTATCTTCAGAAAATACAATATTTCCTACCCCAGAATGTAGTCCTTTAAAAAACATTCAATCGCGAAACCTCATTGAAAATGCACAACGAGTAATGAATTTTTGGGTATTAATGAGAAGAAAAACTATTTCTTTCGGTATCATCAAATTAAGTTTATGTGTAAAAGAAGTAAATAAATTGTAAAAATTTAATAAAATTGAAAAATAAATACTTTGTGCTGGAAAATATCAATATTCTCTGGTTATTTAGCACATTTTTAAGAGTTAAAACTCCGTTAAAAAAGCCATTAGGTCTTTTAATTTTATGAGAATATTTTCGACATTTGGGGACTGACGGTACTTTAAACAACTAATTTAATTAGAGTTAGCTCTAACGGATTAAATTTCCCAAAGTTAAGTATTTTATTTATGTATATCTCTTAATTTTCAGTGTAGGAATTTAAAAAAAATATTGCATGAAAAATATTGCAGTAAATAATAAAGCGGTAGATAAAGGGCAATATACACAGCCCCTTATAACATTGAATTTTTATATGAAAATGTATGGACTAAATAAAATGTTGAATTAAAAGCAAGTAATAAGCATAAAATGGAAACACACATTACCTATTTATAATATTATTGATAAATGCTTCATTGTAAAAATGTCTATAATAATTGTTCTTGATTGTGTCTATCTACGCATGTTAATATACACTTGACTCTGTAGGTGGTGCAATTTTGGTAGTAGAATGACTAGTGTTCTAACTTCCGTTGCATCTTCATATGTGTGAGCAATACTTGGAATTTTAAAAATGGAATGTCAAATTACTTCATCGACACTATCAGCATGTATTACCGTTGGTGAACACAGTTTCGAACTTTTATTATGTACAGTGTTTTAAAAACTCACCTACTGATGATGTTGTAACCGAATAAGTTTTTATTCCTCTCATTTCTACTGGTTGATTCAAAATTACTGTGACCAATTTTAAAAGCATATAACTATGAATGGTAAACTTTTATTGCTTTTCTGCCAGTTATATTTTAAAAAATGAAACATTTAAATTACCAATCGAACTATTATTATTAGTGAAAATAAATTATGGTTCCGAAATTAGACCCTCAAACCCGGAAAGAAATTTTAAAGCTTTTGAAGGATGTTTGCTCAAATTCTGTTATAAGTAAAGCTATTAAAATCAGAAGAGACATATTGTTATAATGGATTACTATCTTAACTTCGAAAAGAAATAAAATTTGGCTGGCAATCAAAATCTCCAGGAAGAAAATGTGGATGAAAGGAAGTCCTTAGGGGAGGAAAAAGTAGCTGAAAAGATTTATCGCTGTAGAAAATCATCTGCCTCAAAGAACTTTAGCATAGAAACTATAGATATCACAATCGACAAATTTTCGTCAGATAAAGAAAATTAGCTATAAAAAGTGAATTGATGTCTATCTTCAAATGTCTGTTTAGACCGTAGGGAAACGAAGAAAAAGTTCTTGGCCTCCTCTACATATAATGTTACGCAAAGGTAGATACAAAGCATGGATAACTTCGGTTGAAGCATCGTTTCTTATGTCATTCACAACTGGCAAAAAGAGGATAAATTATGCATTTCACGCAAAAAACGTAGCAAAGACGCAGGTGTTTTGCTTAAAAACAAGTTGGCCGTCTGGTGTTATGGTATGGATGGGGATGTTCTTCTTAAGGCTTAACAAAACAAGTTTCTGTAGAACCAAAGAATAAAATTGATGCTAATTACTATCAGAATAAAATTTTGAAACACTTGATTAAAAAAATTAAACATCTTTACCCTCAAAGAAACTTCGTTTTTCCAAATGATTCAGTACCAAGTCATATGCAAATTCAATTATAAAAGGGTTGAAATAAGGGTTTAAAAAGGGAAAACTATTCCGAAGCTTTCGGAATAATTTTATGGGTACCAGTACATAGAAAAGCTTCGAAAATACTTATATATACATCCTGGGCAATTAACGTGCTGGCTGAGAGAGACGTTTATATGGCACTTAAGAGGTTAAAGTCGTATTGCAGGTTTAGCGTCAAAGCATATTATTATTGAATTCAATACATTGTTATTGTATGGAGGCGGGGGTTAAGGGGGGGTGACGAAAATTATGATTGAATATTGCGTCGCAAATATTGAAAGTTTGAGAAGCACTGTGTTAAGGTATCCGAGTACGTTCGAAACCATGATTTAGAAAAAGTGTCAGGATGAATATATATTTTTTTTAAATATTTATTTCCGCTTGAATTAGAATATATACATAAATTGTTTGAAGAATATTTGTGCAATAAAAATTTATTAAAATGCTTTTTTTGAGAAAAATGAAGGAAGAATAACATGTTTTCAAAACATTCGCCTTATGTGAAAATTGCTTCTATAATGATATTTTGCTTATACATATATTATAATTAATCAAATTATTTTCGAGGTTACTAACAATCGAAAAATATCCTTCATATTTTTGTTATTTTTTTTCCCTAATATATTAAAATATGAATAAATGTATATCTAAATTATATATTTCAAAACTTCTAATTCAAGCTATAGCAGTATAGAGGCAAAACATTATAATAAATGCATTTATTAATAAAAGGGGGGGGGAGTTTTTAAAATATGTCTTTTTATTTTTTTGCCAAAAAATGTAGTAATAATAGTAATAAATGCATTGTAACATAATTCCTAAAAACAATTTCATGTGACACTAAATATCTCAAAAACATTATCCATTTAGAGGATTTTTCAAAATGAAGATTCAGAACGTAATCGGGTATCTAAAGAGTCTGCTTAACTATATTAAAAAGAAATGTTTGCGTGTGAGTGTGAGATACTGAAAAAAGTGTTAGATATTGAAAAATGAGAGCAATCAAATAAAAACAATAAAACGAACGACAGTAAATAAGCTGTTTCCTTTTGAAAATCACCCACAACAATATTTTATAACACTAATATTTACTCGTAAATTAGTTATTGAATAACCTGGTAGAAAAAATTATTTGAGGCTTTATCGACAAGGTGCAGAAGTGAAAAAAAAGCAAATTCCGTTAATGCGACAGTAGTAGTTGACACACATAAATATAATCTTTTGTCACAACAGTCGAAAAATTATTCTTTTATTTTAATGTTATTATTTTAATAACAGTGACAGAACCTTATTTAAATGCTTCAGAAACATCAGAAACAAAGAGAAATAAAACAGACAAAATATTAAAAGCAGGAAACATTCAGAATCAATTAAAAATACGTCTCTAAGAGTAATTTTAGAAGGTAATAGCGAAGCATTTTTTTACCATTACTCTGCATCATTCTTATTAGAAAAAGTGATTAAAAACAAAGTGAATAAAACACGAAATAAACCTTTTTTTTTTTTTTTTCTCCAGGTTCCTTAATTTTTCTGCTCCTTGAACTCATTCTTTGAAATGGAAATTTACGATAAAAAAAGAAGATAGAAAAAAGTTTCTTTTTTTTTCTTTTTATTTAGTCAGGAAACAACTTGCAATACAATTAGCGTATGTATTAGCTATTCGGTATTTACTTTTTCATTTGCTAAATGAATTTTTTCGGAATAATTTGAGACAAAGTGTGTTCTGTTCTTACGCAAAATATTCTGCTGCTTGTTTTTTAGAGAGAAGTTTTACTCTGAACTATATCAAAAAGGGAAATTTTCATTACGAAATGGAATTTTGCAAGTAAAACCATCACATATTAAAATGTGCACATCATAAACCAGTGGGGTAAAATTTTAAAAATATGTCAGCCGTAAACATTTCAAAATAAAATTTATTCTTTTTTTATCCGTTAAATAAAGTAGTAACAAACAGCAACAATTTTTAGATATTTGACTACATTGAAAACTGTGCCTTAGCAAAAGAGTATATGAGGGTCCATGAGGTGTAAAGAGGGTTCCGTGAGAGATAGTGGCTCTCATTAAACCAGATCATGATTATAACTTTAAAAGAAAATTTAATCAAATGGAAAACAGATTTTACCTATTTAACAGATGTATTTACTAAATTTACTGAGGTTAAATTGCAGTTACAAAAGGACAGCCTATATTGTATTAAAACATGATCCTTCATGTCAACGTTTCTTGCCAGAATTTAGCTAAAGGAGTACAATATTGGACGTCGCGAATTTTCCCAGTTTCTCAATTGTCCACAGACATTCTTCCAGGAAAATGACGTTTTAACCTACATTCGGCATTTATATGTCCTATATTCATATTTTGAAACTACGTTTTAAGAATGCTTTGTTTATGGTTATTACGATAGGCCATATTACAAAAGGAACTGATCGGGAAAGTTATGAGACATAGCCATCCTGCTATAACCATGTCTTACGTGATCCGCGTAAGCTAGAGGTGTGGGATTATCTAAAAGAGATGAGACATTTTGTATTCTTAACACAACTTTTATTAAGAATAACTTAAATTACTTAATTTTAAATAACAACTTTCTTAAAGTGAGAATAAGCCACCAATTAAACTGAATATTCAAGTCAGATCGCACAACTAGATCACTTATCTTAATTATAATAATTTAACTGTCTAATCTAACTTCCTATACAAAATATTACCTTTTATAGAGTCACCTTCCTTCCTAGGTTGAAGATATTCCTATTATGTTATTGGTAGGAGAGAATACTCAGGCTTTCTTAATCCTTCTTATTATTATTAATCTTATTAATGACGATGAGCGTATCCTTCTTCCAGAGCTGTAGGACGTCTAACATTTATTCCGAACAATTCCGTACTAAGTTATCTCTAGGCTTGCCGTCTTATCTCACCAAACCTTCTATCCATTTAAAGTATATCTCATTTGCATATTCGTTCCGTTTCTCTTCTTGGTATTGGGTTGGAAAAGTTTTGCCATTGATCGTGGCCGTCAAAGAACTTAGGAGTTATGTTAGAAGAAGAACGCGAGAGACGTCACAGTTAGTAGTTGGGATCTTAAGGTTTAGAAATGGATGTCAGCAATTTTGACTTCAAAGAGACAACTGTTATTTAGCCCGAATGATGGAGTATCGTGAAAAAGTTGTTTATTGCTTTTCCGAATAAAAAAGAGTTGCAGTGTGGCTGCCTATCTCCAAAAGAAAAAAGAAAGAAAGAAGAGACTCTGGACTCTACTAACCGAGGAGATTTAAGGTTAAATCTGACAATGTTGAAATTTGTTATTGAAGCATCAGATTCATCCCTTCCTTTTCTAAGAATTTGTTTGTTGATAAGTTATTTTATATATTAATTAAATTTTAATTTAATTAGGATGTGTTTCTTAAGTTTTAAACACTATACTTCAATAGAGTCAAAAATTTAAATCGTTACAAATAATTAGCTCTGTACCAGCTGTCCAAAAGACATTTAATTTCACAAATTTATGAAAAATCAATAGTAGGTAAGTAGGGGTCTACCCTAAGCCAAAAACATTGCAAGAGGTCTATGAGAAGGAAAAGTTTGGGAATCTCTGGTATAAATGAATAAGTCTGTTTGATATTTAGGGTCACTTAAGATAGAAGATATATATAAAATGATCTTAAGAATACTATTACAAAGTAGAAAAGTACTTAATTGCAATTTTTTAACAAAAAATGTAGAACAAATAACATATTTTCTGATAATTCTCCTTGAATGGAAAATGCTTCTATAATAACATTTTGCCTTTATTTATCTGAGACTTTTTCAGAGCCTGAAATGTGATTTTTGAAATTTATAATTTATAAGTGGATTTGTTCGTATTTAAAAATATCAGAGTAGAGAAATATTTATAAAAATACCAGATGATTTAATGGATGGTTTATCTGAAAATAAAGTTCATTTTTTAAAACTTCTAATTTAGTGCCCGTAGAGAAGTCTTACTATATGTAAGAAATGTATTATTATTGTAAAAGCATATATTCCATTAAAGTAGAATGTTTTGAAAATTTGTAATTCATTCTTCATTTTCTTTCCAAAAAAAATGTATTTAAATAATTTTTTTACTGTAACAGTATTCTTAAAACAATAGTATAGGAATATTCTAATTCAAATGACACTAATTATCAAAAGTTTTATTATTTATACACTTCTGCCAAATCACGTTTTCGAACGTAGTCAGTATCTTTAAAATAAATCAGACAAAGCACAAACAGATAATCCATACAATGGTAACTTCTATGATATCCATTCACACATAAAAATTTTAACTTTTCAAACAAGCGTTTTCCCTTTTTCTCGTGGGTCTTTAAATACCAGAAGTGAGAATTTATCATGGTGAGTTTGTGATAACTAAAAATGTTATAATTTACTTTTTTCTATTAAAATTTTTATACTTGATATTCATATTATTTTCTAGGGAATGTACTAAAATATTTTTTACTATATGAAAATTTTTTTGTTTTGTTTTATGGCCTGTTATTTCAGTAAGCTTCATAAATATGTTGCATTTCTTACGCTTATTCGATCAGCTGTAAAACTTTTTATATTTGTAAAAAAAATTTAAACTTTAGTTCATTCCCTAGATAAATATATGTACTTCATTGCAGTAATATTTGTATTGATGTAAATATATTGTTTTTTTTTCTCTAACTACCGTAAAGCCTTTTCTTATAAAATCATAAGATTTTACTTATACTTGCAATTTTTATAAACTTTATACATTTTAGTATAAATATTGCTAGATAAGTAGTAATAATTATTAATGTTGATACTCAAAGACAATCTATATTTCTCTATAGCATTATAAATAATATACTTTTTTACCACGGACAAAGAATTTTGTGCAAAAAAATGTTTAGCCCAAAATAAATATTTTATTTCCTCTTTATAAATTGTTTCTAGTGATGCATTTAACAATGTTTTTTCTTATTTTTTTATCTGTAGAAAAGAATTTGTCATGAAAAAGAAATATTGGTGTTTGAAAAGTTTAAAAGAACACAACAGCTGTATTTTAATGTTATTATATTGAAAATCATTCTTCTCACCGTCAACACATTAGTATGCAATTGTATTATTAGTATTATCACATAGTTAAATGTATTCTTAAACTACTCTGAGCATGCTTGTATACCTTAAAAACAATTCTCAGAAAACCGTGCGGCTAAGACTTAATTTTAAGAAAATGTTACTACATCCAAGCTATTATGTTGTGGAATAAAGATTTTCTAATAGAATAAAATATAATAAAGTCTTAAGTCATTTGTGACTTTCATAATAAAGCACACTTTTTTATCCCCAACAATTAATTAAGTGGATGAAATTTTCTATACTTCTTCACAACCAAGAGTCGATCTTCAGTTGCAGAAGGAACTGAAAGCAAAGTAAAGAAAATATCAATCTTAAGAGCTTTAGGTGTTTACCTTAAAACTTTTATCAATGCGTCAAGTTTAAGTTTTATTCATTTCTTAATCCCCTTCTATTTAGATGATCAAGCGTAAAAGCAAATTTGTCAACTCTTGTGGTTGAGTCAAGTTTCTAAAGTCTCATAAATCCCTTAGTCGATAGGGTGACATAATAGAAGGACTTAACTTCCTCTCTTGTCGCATTAAAAATGACCCCTTTCAATTTGCGTTTAATTGTGAAATATCTCCCAAAGCCTTGATGTAAGAGAATGAGATTTAGAATTAATAACTCTTCTAGTTCCGTAAATCTAAATTTTGAAGATAATAACGCAATGGCTTATAAAGAAGACGTTATTATACGGATAAACCCGGCACTTCTCGCGTAGGGTATGTCATACCCACAGTCCAACTTTTTTCAACGCCCCTTCTAAACATTTTTTGGAAGATTAATAGTTTCTCGTGTAGCTTATTTAAGGTCATATCCTTTGAGGGGCCTTAACTTTTAGGCAAATCCTAAATATATATTTTTGGATACCGCCTCTTCGGGTGAATCACCGTTAAAGTTATGAATGCATGAGCCCATTTTAAATCTTCCTTATGCTATGGCGTATTATTGTAGTTATGATGAAGAAATGTGATATTTAAGTAATTTAATAGGTACAGTATTTAATAGATATATAGTACAACAGTATTTTCAGATGAACAAATTCTCTTCGTGGTTATGATGAGAAAAAATCAAATGATGAAGAGTATAACAGCAAGTATGATTCCTCCACAGAAATGGATCCAGATTTAGATGAGGGAGACACTGTTGAAAATAAATATTTTATATAGAGAGACACAAAAACATTTGGGAATTTGGGAAGAACGGTAAACTAAACAACTAGTGCACATTTTATCCACTTTCAGATGAACATTTGAAGAAGAAAGAAAAACTACTGCTGGAGCAATAAGAGAAAATAAAAAAGAAATTCCAAAATTTTTTGAATTTAAAGAATAGAGAAGTTTACTCCTATATGTTTAGTTTTGAAAGATACAGATTAAAAAAAAATGAGATCCACTGAAAATATCGCATTCACTCACGATAAGATTGAAAGAGTGAATAAACAATGTACTGAATTCTCTTATAAAAAGAACAGAAAAACTAAATTTACGTGGGGAAAATGTAATAAATATATTATATTTCCTACTTTTCTTCCTTTTTCTACTTTGTATACAAATTTTACTGTAAACACAGAATTTAAACACCCTTGGATATGAGATACTCGGCGCGAGAACGTTCGGTCGTTTTTTTTTTCGCGCGAGTGATGACGGGTTAATAAACTTTGATGCAAATATATTTTATTATTATATTGTTGTCTACTAAGGGACTACTGTTTTTGCTACCAATGAATTGTCCAAGCCGAACACTTTTCAAATTTCAATTGATCTCCATGCAAAGATTTATTTTTACATGATGTTGGTGTCATTGTTCAATCATTAAATATATAAATGTATCATGCATGTGTGTGTGCAGGTGCATATGTGTGTAAAATTATTCTATACTTCAGTCAATTTAGTAATAATTCTCTATTCAGTTCAATGCCTTTTCAACAAATATATGCAAAATATATCAATATTTTTCTTTCATAGTTTGTATCCAATAACATAGACTAATACCCAAAGATTTTAACTGAGCATTGTGAAAATTCAGAAATATATCGAAGATTTAGGGAGCCATGTATCTATTACACTCTGAAAGTAGTTGCACTGTAACGGATTGCCCAAAAATGCATATTTTTTTAATTATCCAGCCTCCTCGCCATGTAAATGAATCAGTCCAGTTTTGTACAAGTATAAAGATCAAGTGTTTCGTACAACATATATATTTTAACTATATATATATATATATTAATATATCTATATTAGGGTGGATCAAAAAATATTTCAGTATTTCAAATCTTACCAATGCTGAATAGATGTTCTCCGGTATGTAGTTGAAGGGGGAAATAAAATTTTTAAAAAATTGTTAAGTATTGACAGAAAGAGAATAAAATTTAGGTATTTAAACTTTTTTATGGTAAAAAATCAAAGTAATTTTGGTCAAGTAAAGGCAGGCTTTTATCTAAATAAAAGTAAGATTTTTTTCCATTTATTCTCGGGCACCTAGATGTGTGGGGGGATAGGAAAGAAACACTCGACATGGTCCTATTAATCTATTTATTTACCACACAAAGAACAGATACAATTTCAACTAATAATAGTAGGAGAATGTCTCGGTGCTAGCCACAAAAGTGGAACAATGACGAAAATACTCGAAGGATTAGGAGACTATCAAACTCAATCCTTTCTTTATATAAGATCTAATCTATCATCCAATTCAATCGTCACTTTAAATCTTTCTCCTTTTAGATCTTTAATCACAATTACTCTAATACGATACCTGTCAGTAACAATCTTACCTGATTCCGGTTTGTCTCCTCTCCTCCTCTCTAATCTAGCAAGAAAACTTCGACTATATATAGTAACTTAATTTGTATATCATGATTTTCTTCTTCCAAAGGGCTAGTTGTGAATAACGCGAACTGATAGCCCAAAGATTTCCCAAAATGATTAGTGGAAGGATAGCGAATAGATCCATAACAATCCCAATGTGGCAAAGTTAAACTTTGAAATTTTAATCAGTTCCGATTAAGAATATTTTTTCTCCATATAACTGTGAGCTCCACCCTAATAAGTACATATTACCCAAAATATAAAAAATATGTAATAAAGTTATTTATTAAACATATCAGTATAGTGTTAATATAACTCTGCTTCCTATAATTTTACTATCATGTGCTTTATGATTTAAAACAAAACTTTAGTGTGGAAAAACATTTTTCATTTAAAAGTTTCAAAGAGATAAATAAACCGAATTCAAATTTCAAAGTGATATTTCAACGTCTGCATTCTTTTTATGTAATAGTTAAATATACCAATTTTAAAATTTCAAATTGATGCAGTTTTCTATTTTGCTAAATAATAAAAATAATATTTCACTGTCATTAATGATAGTTCAGAAATTTTTTTTTTAATTCCCAAATATTCTCTCCCTAAATAAAATTACATTTTTTCTGATTACATGTATTGCTCTTTTCTAAAATTAATTAGATTGTTACAAGAATTTCTAGAAATGAAATTAATATTCCCTGTTATGATGGAGATAGCGTGTGAAGTTTCAGCAATATATTTTTTCCCGTAGAAAAAATATAATTGAAATGCTACAATTCATAAATGTGTAACATTATATAGAGTGAGTGAATATATTAACGTCACACTGTTCAGCTGCACGAGGGTCTTCGGAGACAGATCACGTAATTTTGAACCACGGCCAAGTGACGAGGACAATACCGGAGCTGACGCCCCTCTCCTAACTTCCACACCTCGCCAACAGAAGAACGCTTGAGCTTCGACATATTTAACAAGCATCGGCCTCCTTGCACGGCGGATATTCAATATTACCAGGTTAAAACTCATGACACCGGTCCGTGTCTATCCAGTGAAGACAACCATAAGCCAATAGTATGTTTGGCGGTAGTATCTATATAAGCCAGTAATAGTCTCCATGCTACGATGATCATTTTGGCATGATGGCTAAAATACTCGGGTTCGGATCAGAAGGTATTGAGTTATAATTCTCCTTCATTGGTGACCCTGTCCGTACAAAGGAACCATAACCTTTGCGCGCAGCAGTCGGTGCGCCCTCTATCCACCGCAAATACAACCAAGCCGTCAGCCACATGACGCAACCAGCAAAGCCGACACACACTATGATGTAACCCATAAGCCTTCGCACTCAAAATGACACAAAAACTTACATGCTCACCATAACTATGGTACCGTTCATTCACCTATTCGCCGAATCACTGGAAAGGGAGTGTGTGTTGGTGGTATCTATATAAGCCAGTAATAGTCCCCATGCTACGATGATCATTCTGACATGGTGGCTAAATTACTCGACTTCGGATCAGAAGGTACTGAGTTCTACGCGTTCTTAGTACCTTCATGGTCATGAACATCTGGGAGGAACGGTGTCATATAAGGAACTGCAATACGTTAAGGTATCCGACTACGTTCGGATCCATGATTTTAAAAAAGCGCATAAATGGATAATTTTCATGATATTTAGTGTCACTTAGATTAGAATACATGTATACAATTGTTTTAAGGACATTATATAACAAAACAAAATTATTTAAATACAATATTTTGGCAAAAAATTAACTTAGAATAACCTTTTTTCCAAGTGTTTTCCTTTTGTAAAAAATGCTTCTATTGTATTAATATTTTGCTAGTATATAGCTCAGACCTCTGTACAGAGGCTCAACTATGATTTTTAAAAAATTCACATTATTTTCAGAGTTACAACCATTTGAAATAATTATCGGCGTATTTTCTTAAAATTTCTCCCTTCTGTTTTCGTAAAACATGGATAAACCGACTTCCGAGTTATGCATTTCAAAAATTCTAGTTGAGCCTCTGTACAGAGGTCTGAGCTAAATACAGGCAAAATATTAATACAATAGAAGCATTTTTTACAAGAGGAGAACATTTGGAAAAAAGGTTATTCTAAGTTAATTATTTGCCAAAATATTGTATTTAAATAATTTTTTTCTCATAATGTCCTTAAAACAATTGTATACATGTATTCAAATCTAAGTGACACTAAATATCATGAAAATTATCCATTTACGCCCTTTTGCAAAATCACGGTTCCGAACGTAGTCAGATACCTTAAATCGATTGTAGCCTTAAATCCTGACGTTGACATGAAATTTTAGAGAGTTGGGTTCCAACTCACAGTTTATAACCGAAGTTCAAAACAAATGGGTCAATCGCAAATAGTCCTAATACAGTTTTAAAGTACAACTCAAATAAAACATTTAATCTATAAAACGTTTAAATGAGAAACCAATCGAATTTTGAAATGCTAATTAGCCCCAAAATTGCCAATTAACAGTTACGCTATTCTCTCCCCAGTGTCACCGTTTTTCACAAAAGCGCGCGTGTGTGGTGTGTTGTGAGGAAAATACACACATAAGCAAATTTGCTTTGAAATAAGTAAATCATTCGCAAACACTGCCAGGTCATTTTATTACATTCCACAGCCTTATAATTAGCTGTAATAATAGAAGGGCTAAGAGAAAAATCGTATTTCTGAAAGACGTTTTTATACGTCCTGGATACTTAAAGCACCGGTTGAGAGAGACGGATTCACCGGTGGCAGTCAAGGGGGTTAGTGTAATACAGAAGACACGTGTACCCTGTTGCAGTTCTCAAATGGATAAAAGCTTTTAAAAAATAAACTATGACGAAATAAAAAAAAAAATCATGTGCCAACTGTTTAATTTATCAACATTGTTCAACTCGAACTAAACGTTTAAATCCGTACATCATTTTTGTTCAGAACAGCGAAAAACGTTCGTACATTTACATTTTTCGATCAAAAATATTTCCCATGAAATATTCAGTCCTCGTGAAGTAAAGCAAAAGTGATGATATAAGAAGCAAATATGAAAGGAAAAAAAAATCTACATCGTTCCTATTTTTTTTTAATCCATCAACACTCCAGCTATTTTGCAACAAAGTAATTTATACATATATATATATATATATATATATACCTATCAAATCCATACCAGTTTGGTTCTGAAATGATTCGATAAGTTGGCACTCACCTCCGGCTTATACATAATAAAAGATAATAACATTGAACAGGGATACCCACGAAGGGAGTGTACTTGTTTGTCATGTCATGATAGGGCAAGCTGTTGCAGTTGTTACCACGTAATTGCGTTTGACGAATAAACTGATTCTCCGTGCAAATTTAAATAAGATTGCGTGCTTCCCTATGGCTGCATTTAATTAAGGAAGCAATGTTGTAAACATGAATTCCACATGGATAATACGGCTTTCACATTAAATGTGTTCTATCTTGTTTTGAGATGGCTAAGTTCGTTTTCTTAGCAAACAGAGTGAAACGAAAAGGATTTATTCCAGAATACAGATTAATTTTTTACGTTTTCATTTTGTGGTAAATACTGTCAGAGGGAATAGTTGCAAAAATATTGTTTAATTCTTTCTTTTTCTGTTTAAAAGTGAGAAAAATATTTATTTGATGTAATCTTATTTAAAAAAAAAAAAAAACAATTGGGCCATAAAATTGGTTTTTTTTTAGTTATATATGCGATGATTTTCAATTAACAGTTTAGCCAACAATAGGACATGGTATTGATGTAATATGTATACTATTTATGTAGATAGATATGCAAATATATATATACGTATGTGTGTGTGTGAGGGATTAATATTCCCTCAGCAGTTATGTAATTTCTATTAATAACTAATTATTTTCTTCACCTAAGCACATGATTCTTGTTTCTATAATGCGTTTTTCCCTGTATATAAAAACTTAGCATTTGAATATTTCTCTCTTTTATATTTTGGCACTGGTACGAGGATCATGCCCAAATTAATGATGTAATCACGAAGAAGTTTCTTTATCTTTTCAACCATAACCACTTAATCACCTCTAATCAAATATAAATTTTTCGCTGGCAAATATTATATATATATATAATACATACATATATAAGATAATATATAATAAAATATAAATAGAAGCATAATAATAATCCTACGTAAGTGAGAAAGTAAAGTTCTGAAATCCAAAACCATGAACAATAAACCAATATACGAGTATATATATATATATATAAATGTGTAATATAAAGTATATAATTATATTTGCAATCTTTAACGTAAAATCAAATTCAGTATTTTTGCTGAAGATGATGCAATAGTATCCTATCTTTTCCCTCCAGACACTAAACTTTCCCTGTAGACTTAATACCACCTTTGTCTAGAAGCACCGAAGCAGTTAAAGTCTTTGAAAACACCGTAAATCTCCTGTCTGTTATCTCTTCTAACACCGCGAAATCGGGGCTCGTTTGACGATTTTCAAGCATTGTAACATGTTGTCCCAGCTTCCTCTCTATGAATGAAACCCCATGCATTCAATGAAAAATTGTAATTCAGTAGTTCTGGTTAATGGGTCACTAAATTCTTAAATATATAGCTTTCCATTTATTTGGAGTCCTTATAGATCTTGCCTCTTAGTTTTAAAAAGACAGGAATAGAATTTTTTTAAAAACAAAAGTATATTTATCCTTTACGTCCTTATAGTCCTTCTCGTAGACTATATCTTAATACATCATTTTCAACAGATCTCTTTTGAACAAAATAAACATGCTTAACAAACTCCAAGTCTGTAGGTCTAATTGTTCAAAAATGAGAATTTTACTTATGTATAAGGTCCTCGAAATCCGCCGAAAGCCCCCTTGGTCAATATCCACCAAACCCGTTCTTAGCAGAAGCAATATGTTTGCCAAACTTAGTAAAAGTAAGTAAAAAAAAAAAAACCTCGCCCCCCCCCCCGTTACCCTTTTTCTATAAAACTCATTCTCACTGGATCTCTTTTAAATGGATGAAACACGTTTGCCAAATTTGAAATTTGTAAGTCTAATAGTTCAAAAAAGGAAATTCTTTTATAGATATATATATCTATATCTTTTTTACCCATATCTATCCCCGCAATTTCTCTTAGGAATCGATTTCCGTAAAAAGCGTTCGTAATGGATCCCTACTCAACAACAACAACAAAAAAAACATGCTTATCGAATTTCAAATTTGTAGGTCTAATATTTCAAAAACGTGGAATTTTTTATCTGCAACATATATAACGTAACATAATCCCCGTATCTTTTTACCTTCTTTGGGGGAGGATTTCTGCACACACACACACAAACCTGTTATTCATGAATCATTTCTACTTATTAAGAGAAACATATTTGCGAAATTTCAAATCCTTGGATGTAATAGTTCAAAAACGGTGATTTTTGTTTATAACGTCTACGCAAGTCTCCATAGCGACTATTTTCAAAAAAAAATCCATTCTGGACGCATCTTTACTTGACAGAAGGGACTTGTTTGTCAGTTTTCAAGACTTCTCAAACTCAGTGCTTCTCAAACTTTCAGTATTTTCGACCCGATTTTCAGCACCATCCTCCCCCTCCGTACAGTAAAAATGTACTTTGATGTAAAACTTCAATACGACTTTAATAATAATAATAATAATAATAAAACTATCACATTATCAAGAAAAGTGTTAAATTTTCTATATAACAATCCACAGGAGGCACTAGTAAATATTAATCTTGTTTTTTTTAATTTAATATTGATTAAATATTTATAAAAAATATTGTAAAGCATTGATACATTTATAAATATATCAGTGTAAATGTGTATTTAATTTTTATTTTGTCAGAATATATTTTGCTTTGTTTTCTTTCAGTAAATTAATACTCATTTATTATCTTTTATGTTCGACTTTTCAATATATGTGAGTATTCCCTACATAAGGATATCACGCCCCCCTAGGAGAGTGCACCCCACAGTTTGAGAAACGCTGCTGTAAGTCTAATATCTCATGAGATATCCTGAAGAACGTTTGAGACTCACGCTTTTCAACTATATATAAACATAGATAGAATAGAATTACAGTCGGACATATATATAAGGAAGTCACCAAATCCCGAAAAGTAGTTCGTTATATGGAAAATTCATTATGTAGAGGTTCATCTTTCAAATTTTCTTTATGAACCACATACAAAAGATTTTAAATTTATAAGCACTATATATTAAAAAAAAATTAATTATTGATACCTTTTTGTAAATTAATATATATTTATTTCATACATCTTACCTATCAAAGAAAAAGAAAGAAAAATTGCAAGGAAAGTTTCTTGAAGCCTTTATCCACTTCCTGAAGAATTAATTTTTTTTCTTTGATGCTCAAACACTTAAGTTTTGACATTTTCGAGCTGCAAGAAACGAATTTACAAGTACGCCTGATCAACCCTACAAATGAACGGAGACTAGTTCAAGAACTCGAGACATTTCCACTGAGAGTGAAAGGGGATATCGAAGATGTTTCCAGAGAACTGGGATATTGAAGTTAAAGGTTGCACTTCTTGTTTAAAATGCTCAAAATTCTATTGGTGAGTTAGGCACCTAATAAAAATAATTCAAGATTTATGACCACCATAAAATGTGTTAAAAGAGAGAACAACTTGAAACGTCCAGAAATAATTTCAAAATAGAGAGAAAAAGAATTGTATTACAAGAGAAAGAGTTCGTTATATAGAAAATGCACTTCGCTATTGAGAGGTTATTTTACGAAGAAAATCGTGAAATGTTTTTGGTTCCAGAAAAAAGTTTGCTATATAGAAAAATTCTCAATATAGAAGTTTGTAATATGGAAGCTCGACTATACTTTATAAATGTAGCAAGCTAAATAAATTATTCAAAAAAGAAGAGAAATTTTTTTTTAAATTTTATAAAAATAAAAGGACCGGTTCTGTTTATTTTACAGAAAACAATCTTTAATACAGAGATAAAGCAAGTAAGTTAATTTATCCATCTATATTTTTTCTGAATATAATCTTTTTTTTTCAAAATTTTTATCAAGTAAAATAATCAAGTAATTGAGTACATTTCAGTAGCAATATTCAAACGATATTTTTAAACTCATCACTTGCATATGGTTTGGAGAAATTTATCTTCAAAAACAATGTTGCAACTTATTCTAATTTAAGTAAAATCTTAAATCTTAAAACAATGTTGCAACTTTGTGCCTTTCCCGAAAAGCAAACTTTCGAACATAATGCAAAATATCAACACACTTCCCGTTGTTTTCCCAGTTTCCTCCCAGAGCTAAGACAGTAAATTGAGTTTTCCGGGAAAAAGACAACAATAACAAACGCCAGAAATCTGAAAAGGAAAATTCAAATTCTCTATCTTCTCTTCATAATATATAAACATTGATCCTAATTCAGCATTTCTCAAACTGTGGGCGCGCCCCTTAGGAAGCTTGATAACTCTGCAAGGAGGGGACCGAGCATATTTAAAAATCTTAAGCAAAAGATTATTTTTTTAAAAAAAATATTAATTTACTGAAAGTAAACAATCAATATACATTCAAACACAATAAAAAATAAAATACACTTTTACACTTATAAATATATCAGTACTACCCAATATATTTTATAATTTATTTAAGAATACTATAAAAACAAGTTTAATAATTACCAGTGACCCCATGAACTTATCATATAAATAATTATACACAAAAATTAACACTTATTTTGATAATTTGTACGGTTTATATTTAATCCATTAAACTGCTGATAAAAGTTACTGGATTCGCTCCCCTATGCCACCGTTTTCCTCGTAAGCACATGTATGTCATGTATTGAGGGGAGAGAAAAGGAATAAATAAACAAATCCTCTGAAATAAGTAAATCTTTCACAAGTACTGTCAATGTCCTTTTACTGAAATCCAAAACCTTCGGAATAATTTTATGGATACTAATGCACAGAAAAGATCGTACTTCGGAAAGATGTATATATACGTTCGGGGCAATCAACGCTTTGGCTGACCGAGACGTTTATATACGCCGGTTTCACTTAAGAGGTTAAAGTCGCATTGTAGATTTAGAGTTGATGTATTGTATTATTGAATTCAATACATTGTTATTGTAAGGAAGGGGGGAGCCGCGATGAAAATTATGATTGAATATTGGGTCGCAAATGTGGAAAGTTTGCGAAGCACTGTCCTAATTGAAAGCAATTTCAGCTGCAAGGCATATAGAACACGAAGATCTTCTGAATTCATATTAATCCAAAGGGAAATGTAGAGCCTATGGAACAGAGCTATCTAATAATGACTTGAGGAAGCATTATCTTTCCTAACAAAGACTGACTTTTAAATCGAAGCGCTCCCGCCGCTACATAATCTCTGAATAAGAATCTGGTATTCAGGTATGAATTGCTCCGCGTTATTCCAATTCTTGGTTGATCAGAGACGAATGTTCAAAGCAGCTAATTCGGAAACGTGCGCCAACAGTGGGGATTGTTTGAATTTAACGATTTGGTTTAGGGGTAACAATGAGTCAGTGCCTTTTGATTTTGCAAAAGCGTATAAATGGATAATATTTATGATATTTAATGTTACTTACATTAGAAAACGTAAATAAAATTGTTCTTAGAATATTATTACAATAAAAAATTACTTAATTACAATATTTTGACAAAAAATGAACATAGAATGACCCATTTTCAAAATATTCTCCTTTTATGAAAAATGCTTCGATTATAATAATAATAATTTGCCTGCCTATAAGCTCAGACCTCTGTACAGAGGCTCAACTAGAATTTTTGAAATATATAACTTAGAAGTGGATTTAACCATATTTTACGACAACAGAGGATAGAAATTTTAAGGAAAAAACGCCGATAGTTACTTCAATTGGTGGTAACTCTGAAAATAATGTGAATTTTTCAAAAATCTTAATTCAGACTCTCTGGAGAAGTCTACTGTATATAAGCAAAATATTATTTTTATAGGAGCATTTGTTATAAAAAGAGAACGTTTTGAAAAAGTTTATTCTAAGTTAATTTTTGGCCAAAATAGTGTATTTAAATATTTTTTTTAATTATGTCCTTAACACAATTTTATCTAATTAATATGTATTCTAATCTAAGTGACACTAAATATCATGAAAATTATTTATTTATGCCTATTATTAAAATCACGGTTCCGAACGCAGTTGGATCGTAGTCGGTCTCTCCGGTGTGCGAGGTTTACAAATAAAGTGATGTTTAACTTTATCACGGTGCATGTTTCTTAAGTATATATGAGAACGGCGTAATTATTCATAGATCTCGGTCACTCGTAGATAAGTAAGACAGTGCTTCTCAAACTTTCAATATTTGTGTATTTTCAATCACAATTTTTATCGAGCATTCAATTTTCATACAATACAATGTATTAAATGCAATAATAATATACTTTGACGCTAAAGCTATAGTACGATTTTAATTCTAAACACAGTACAAATTATTAAGATATGTGTTGAATTTTGTATATAATTTTGTATATCGAAAGCCCATGGGAGTCACTAGTAATTATTAAACTTATTCTTAGGTACGAAATACATTGTGTAGTGCTGATACATTTATAAGTATTGAAAAATCCGGCCTATAAAGCGCACTTTCAACACAAGAAATATAATCAAAATTTGAGGGGTTATGTTATTGGCAGGGTATAAAAATAACTTTAAAAAAAAAGAAAAAAAAATGAACGTAGAAAAAAAGTAGACTTCTACATATATCGAAATACTGTTTATGTAAGAGAGAGAGAGAGAAATGGCATTATTTATGAACTTAAAGTTTAACAGTTCTAGAAGCATACTATTTTTTTTTTTCCTAAAACTTGGAATGGTACCTTGAATTAATGATTTCAAAGGATAAAAGCATTAAACACGAATATATATTTTTTTTTTCAAAAAGGGTGTTGCACGTTATGCGGCGAACATACCTAAGAACTAAGCATTGCAACCTCAAAGTATACGTGGATTTTACGGTATATTATATCAGTGTAAAAGTATTTTTATTTTTTATTATGTCAAAATGTATTTTCTTAAAATACATTAATCTTTATTGTCTTTTTAATCTTAAATTAAATCTTTACTGTCGATTTTTCAATATGCTCATGCTCCCTTGTAGGGTTATGTAGGGTTATCATGCACCCCCTTCCTTAGGGAGGTGCGCCCTACAGTTTGAGAAGCGCTGATGCAAAATTTTAAATAATGAAAATCCATATGTATTTATTTTATTATTATTTTGGGAAAAAAAAGTTAAGGTTAAAGGATAATTTTGGAATAGTAACTTTTATAAAATTGGGGGAGGGTGACTGAGTGGGTGTTCATTAATATCTCGCTATAAAGCACCACCGGCGAACCTCGTAATTTTGAATCCTTGTCAAATCACGGGGACAACAACTGTGCTCGTGGGCCCTTCATCGAATTTCTACACCACACCAACGGAAGGACTTAAAACCACGACATATTTAGCGTGCACCAACCCCTCTACACGGTGGGTCTTCAATGGCAAAAGTCTCGAGCTCATGACATGCCGATTACGAGCTCGTGACCATGACCATTAAGGTACCGTGGCTACTAAGCAGTTTAAATAAGTTGTGTTTGATCATACGGCGTAATTTCTCAATTTAGCTCAGATGGAACCACCCAAAAAACATTAAATGTCCTTTTTTTTTTTTGGTTATGTCACTTTTCTTAGAAATCATCTTATATTTACTTATTGCTATAACTGCATTTTATTCTAAAGGCATATTTAAATACAATAAAATTAAAATTATTAAAGTAAAAATATGTAAAATATAAACAACTAACGTTCCTTTTCAGCGGGCCGCGGTAAAATTATCTAATGGTGACCGGTTTGTGGTGATAAAATGTTGTAAAGCAACATGCGTGTTATTGGCAACGGACTTCGCAATTTTGTGCCGTGGTTAAGTAACGAGAATGGCACCTGAGCCGCCACCTTCC
>BMAV01007790.1:0-17265 GCA_019973955.1 Trichonephila inaurata madagascariensis
TATATCGCTGTTTGAAGGTTATTTTACAAAGAAGTAGTAAATGTTCTCAGTTCCAGGAAAAAGTTCGTATGATAGAAAACTTCGTAAAATTAAAGTTTGTCTGTACTTTAAATTTTTCTATATATATATATATATATATTTTGTCAATAAGTGTCTACCTAAGTTTCTAAAATATGAATTGTGTATTGTAACGAACTAAAGAATACATAATCTTGAATATAGACTCTACGTTTATATATATAGTCATTCAAAGCTAAAACCAATTTTCTACAATATAATGGAACGAATTTTATGAAATACTTATCTAAAAATGCTGGATCATTTCAAATGCCTTTGTAATCAGAAAATTCCAATTTATTGATACGCGCTTTTTTATTATATTAATTTATACAAATTGTGAAAAAATATCAGACACTAACAAATTCTGGTTCTTACGCAATGTTAAGAAACAATCGAATCGTGCTCATAAATGATTATTTAATTAAGCATTTTTGTATTATAAATTATTTATATAATACTTTTATAAATATTTATATAAATACAAAAAGTAGGAACAAAGAATGGTAGCTCGAAATTCACAAAATGACGAAAGGCGAACCATAGAATGAAAAGTCCAGATGAGTATAAAACAACTTATGAGCAAGAATATCAATTCAATTCCGAAACAATATTATTTAAATTCCAGAATTATTATCCTGGAAAATTATTAGTAAAATTATTTAGGAAAAATTCATCTTGCTTTTAACATTTTAAATACATACTTGGAAAGTATCAGTCTCAGAGAAATTATAAATTTTTAAAATGTTACTCTCTCTCCTGATATTATTAAATATTATTTCCTTCTTATTGCTTATTTTAAATATCTCTTTGAGCAACTATTTGAATGTTAACACAAATTTTAATTTTAAAAAAAAGCTATCTGTTTTTTTTTTTCCCCAATTCACATTACAAATGTATTTAAAACGTTTTTATACTTAAATGCAAAAATATTGAAAACTTATTTAAAAGTAAATCTGAATTAGAATTATGTACAAAATCCTACCTTCAAAGAATTCACAAGTTCTTGTGCATTGTCGTTTTCAACATTTGGCGCAAACGATAACAGTACATCTTGGTAAACACCGTTTTCGACTTTCACTTCAGCTTTCACTTCCAGCAGTGTTGTCAGACACGCAACAACGCACAAACATAAGATCCGCTTCATCATTTTACGGTTTTGAAATCAAAAATGCTTTATTTCTTAGAACAGCTGCGAAACATAATAATTACAGCAGAAGAATGTCCTTTACGATCGGCGGCTGTTTTTAAAAAGAAATGGCGAACGAATGATAATTTTCACAAAGGATTTTTCTGAGCCACGATATCAGGTAAGAGCTACAGATAAATAGGTGTGCAATTTTATCAGTAAAAATGACGAAAAAAAGTGAAGGGGAAGAAAAACTTGAAGTGGAAATGTCTCTTTTTCGAATCTGAGTACACTGAGCAACGCATTTGCCGATGGCGGAGAAATATTCTTTCAAATGAATCAGAAGAAAAACGACACACATACACAAAGGAAAGTTATTCGATCTGACCGCATCGAAGAACAGTTCAACTTTTTTTGTTTCTATCACAACTTGAATGATTGACAATAATAAAATACTAGAAAAGCGAGGTGAAAATATTCGTTTAGAACTTAGATTATCTTACTTTGTGCAGACATGGACATGGAATATCGTTTGAAATATAATGAATCAGGGTTCTTAAAACAAATTGTTACGCTTCCTTACTCGTTTACTCAACTAATTTTTCTATTGGTGTTTCAAGCAGAAATGACTTTTTTTAAACTTTGAATTCTTGTTCGTACGAATGCATGAGAACATTAGAGCGTTCTTTTTTACAACAAGGCTCTGTTCTTGTGGTTGAAATGCGATAGTCGAGCCACGAAGTACTTTAAACAAGCACTTTCGCTTATAATGATAAGGGTTGCTGAACTGAAAATAGAAAGCTGAAAAGTGACGTTTTCAACAATAATTGAATGCACTTCCAAAAGTAGGCGACAAATTGAGTGCTCCATGTTGAAAACTTATAATATAATCTTAAATGGATTGCATCAAGTGACCCAAAAACTCTACAGATATTTAAATTGATTTTATAATTTAATTATGTGAAGGGATTTTATAGAACATTATACGGTTTCAAAAATTGCACTTAGACAAAAGTAAGAAGCATATTATTAATAAAGATAAATATATAAAGATTATCGTAATCATTAAATGTACGAAAGAGAGACCTTAAAGTTCTAATTTCAATTTATGATACTTCGAATCAAATGAAACTAACATTCGAGTCTTATATAAAACTTTCAAACTAGAAAAATATAAATTACAAATAAAAAAAATTCGAAAAATTATATTATAATACAGTAACCTAATGAGATTTATTTGCATTGTGACACATACCGATGTTATAAAATTAAATAAAATCTTAGAAATGTATGATCTTTGATGTATTGTACACAAAAATATATTTAAGCAAATATTCTGGTGCTTAATATGTATTTCATTAACAATTTTAAGCATTTCATCCATTTCAGTTATTATGTAATCTACGAAATGTAAATATAGAAAATAAAATCTGATGAAAACTGCTTTAAAGAGATTTTAATGTCGAAAGTGAGTATTTACTAACATCTAACTCTAAAGATAGGCGAAGGATATTGGAGACTGACATTGTAATTTTGAACCTCAGTCAAGTGACGAGGACGACACCCGAGTTGGTACTCCTTTCTCCAAACTAGCGAGTGAATGAATATTAACGTCGCACTGTTGGCAACGGACCTCGTAATTTTGAACCATGGTCAAGTGACGACTACGACACCTGAGCTAGCACCCCCTCTCCTAACTACCACACCAACAGGAGGACGTTTGAGCTTTCGACAGATTCAACGTGCATCGCTGTCTTAAAGAGGGGGATCTTTAGTGGTATTGGGCTCCAAAGTTATTGCTACTCTCCAAACCAGTATTTCACACCAATGTGTGGGAGAGCTTAAAAAGATCCAAATAACTTCGGCACGGAAGGTGCAATACTTGAAACAAGCAAAAGAAGCCCAAGAAATTTTATTAAATACCTCGATATATAAACTAAAGAAAATAATTTTGAAACATCTTTAAACTAATAACAACAAAAAATGAATATTATTTAAGAAAAATTTATGAATTTGAATAGTGTACCAAGAAAATAAAGTTATAAAAATTATATGGAATATTATCATACGTTTGTGTTAGAATTATGGTAATTTATATAAAACATTCTGGTTTTATAATTTAACTTTATATAGCAACTTCTATTCAAATGGTTCATTCTAGAATTATGAGTGAATAAATTATTTCATTTCGCATTCTAAGTTCCTAATAAAGGTAAATTCTTCATTTTAAAAATTAAATGTCTCTTGTGATGCAACACTCAGTATGATTATCAGGACATATTTCATTTCTTATCGAAATTGTTATTTTTATAATTTCGAAATGATTTGAATCATTTTCATATCAGTGAGGAAATTTTTAATGTGAAATACGTTAATGAACGTTTTTATTTCACAGTTATGATCACTCTGATAACGCGCAGTATTAAAGAACAAAAGCCAAATGAACATTAATCACATCTAAAAACGGATGTCCAAAGAGGTGACGTCATATATATGTCATTCATCAAATAATCAGTAAAAAAAATGAAGAAAACCTCCAATGACTCTACGTTATGCTTGCGCGCATTGCATTCTTTTTCTTTTACTGGCGGATTGAATAATGCAGCCTTAAGTGTACAATTTGTCAGGAGAAAGCCAAGTGTTTAATATTTTTATTTAATGTCGGGAATATTTATTCCGCTAGAGTATTCTCTTACGGATATAAAAGTTTTCGAATAACTTTTTTATTAATTTAAAACAGTGATTCTCGACCTTTTTTGTTTGTTTGTTTGTTTGTTTGTTTGTTTGTTACGGTACTCTTTTACCAATTTCAAAATTTGGCGACACATTAACAATAAAATAAGTTTAAAAGAATTTTATATATCCGTAATACACTATATAAAGTAGAATTGATGATAATAATTTTCAATGTTAAACAAGTAATATAATTTTTTTTTAAAGTCAATTCCGACTTAGATCAAGTGGCCGCGGTAGCCTAGTGGTCAAAGTATCGGATCGTGGCTGGCTTGTCACGAGTTCGAGAGCCCAGTACCACTAAAGACCCACCGTGTAGGGGAGCGATGCACTTTAAATCTGTCAAGAGCTCAAACGTTCCTCCCGTTGGTGTGGTGTGGTTGTTAGGAGAGATGGGTGCCGGCTCAGGTGTCATCCTCGTCACTTGACCATGGTCCAAAATCATGAGGTCCGTCGCCAAAAGCCTTTGTGTAGCTGAGCAGTGCGACTTTAATATTTACTCACTCACCCCTACTTAGATCAACAAAGAAAAATTTTATTTTAGTTACTTTTTATTAAATAATTACAATTAATATAAATATGTGTTACGTATGACAGAATCATAATATTAAAGGGGCAATTAATTTTTATTAATTATCATTAAAGTATCGTCATCCAAAACAATCGTGTATATAAAATTGCAGTTCAACTGAATGCTTTAAAACGCGAGGAAAAAATCTTTTAAAGTTTTGACCCAAGTCGCTAAAAATGAATCCAACGTGGCTGTGATTCTTTAAATAATTCGTTTCAGTCAATTAATTTTAATCAATTATAGTTAAATTATCCTATTATCACCCAAAACAATAATGTATAGAAAATTTCAGGTCAAATGAGCGCTTTAAAATGTGAGAAAAAAATCTTTTAAAGTTTTGACACAAGTCGTCAAAAAGGATCCCAACGTGGCTGTGTTTGTAATTTTTTGAATAATTAACTTTAATCAATTAATTTTTATTAATTATAATTTAATTACCGTATTGTCATTCAAAATAATCGTGTATATAAAATTTCAGCTCCATTGAGCACTTTAAAATGTAATTTATTAATGATTGAAACTTTGAACAAGATATGTATATATATATATATATAGGGAGATGGTGAACTAATATAGTAGGAATTGAATAAGTTTAAAAGAATTTTATTCACCTGTGTAATGCAGTATGTAAAATAGTTGATGATAATAATTTACAATGTTAAATAAAATAATTGGTACGGCAAACAAAATGTTTATTGAGTAATTAATTTTAAGAATACATTTAATGCGAAATCTGAGCTTGATAATTTCATTTATATTTGGCCTTAAATATAATAATTTTGTTATCTGCATATAAATCACGTTTTTTTTTTTTTTTTTTTTCGTTCTCTTTTTATATTTGTAAATGCCGAAGATCCGAATTCACCCAAATAAGATGTAGAAAATTGTAGCAATATTTTTGAAGCTTTTTTGCCTATTAGGAGATAATCGCCTCTAATTTTAATCCAAAATGAATTAATAGACTCTTCCGAATGTTTTGAAATTAAACCTCGATTATTACAGAGAGAAATGAGTTCTTCCTCTTCATTTAAAGTTAATTAATATACAGTTGTATCCTTTATCTCACACAAATGGATTAGGAACCAAATAAGTTTCTTTTATATCTAAATTTGTGGGAAGTAATGAATAATTTTCTCTTTCCTTAGTGTAGTCAAAATGGTTAAAAACAATTTTATGAATTGTTTATTTCTATATTTCGATTCCAGGTTTTTTTATTTTTTTGTTCGCAAAATATAATTAATAATTTTTAAAAAATTTGGCTGCACACTTCAAGAATTTAGCGGCACACAGAAGTGCCGCGGCGCAGTGATTAAGAATCACTGATCTAAAATATTCTTACATTGATATTCAATTTTATTCCGGTATGTAAAGAAAGAAAAATGTTGTTAAGGCAGAAGTGTGCAGATGAATATATTACAGTAATAAAGAGAAATATGTGATGAGTAAACATACAGGATAAATATGTACATTCATACATTTTTGTATTATTTTCTTTTTGCGTTTCCTTTATGTGTAAGGTCATAAGTGATCGAGGACGCGAATTCGCAAACGGTGTTTTATGTATAGAGCGATGAGTTTAAGACTTCGTGTTGATGTAAACTGGGACGTGAAAAATATTGAGTTAGTATCCATCTCTAGTTACAGGTACTTTCCTCTCTTCAACCATAATTGAAAATTTAATTACGCATACTCCTCCGATATGAATTCTTAACTCATAAAATTCGAAACTGTGTGAACTATTTTAAGTTAAAAGGAAGCTCAAATGATCATTGTTTGTATCATTAGTATGTAATAACGACTCAATTAGTCCATTGTGAAATTTCAGAGATTTTAGGAATTAAAAAAATTCCTAATATAATATCTATATGAAAAAGCCTGCTTTTTGATTAAAAATGACACAGATGCCTTCTTGGGACAGGTGTTTTATATCGGCATTTTTTAAGGACAAGGAAAGGGAGTAAATAATTTTGAGAGTCCATATATAAATAAATCGATGCAACCCTTTTACTTTTTGGCATACGTTTTACTTAAATTTTATTAAAATAATTTGTTTTCTATTATCACAAATATAATTGGGAAAAATTATTTATAAATGCACTTGAATGTAATATTGAAGAAAAAAAAAAGGAATATTCCATTCCAAAATGTAGATATTTATTGATAGTAGAACCCTGCCGTGTTTCTAAAAAATAATAAATACATATACAATGATTAAAATTGAAAATATGTGAGTGCAACTCATAACAAATTCTTCTTTTTTTAAAAAAAAAAAATTAATATTACAAGTTGGTTGGTTGAAATTTATATTACTGTTGAGCAAACATGCTAGAATCACTATCCATCTCGAAAAATTTGTGGTCCCCCTCAATTTAAGTATACAATTCAAACCTGGATTGCTAACTTGTTTATTTTTTCATACTTTTCTTCAGAAAAAATTGAACTATATTTTAAATATCCTTTTCAATTACCTCTTCATAGCCTGCATAAATTAAACATATTTATTTGATCAAATTTAGATTCCGACATGGTTTTTGTAGGGCTCTGTGAAAGTTATTAGCAACAGGCTTCGTAGCTTTGAACTTGACTCATGCGACGAGGATGACACCTGACTTGACATTAAAGTTATTTTAACTTCCATGTTCCAAGATGATTTTGAGGCTACGTTAACAAACCCGTTATTCCATTCGATTCTCTTTGATCATATCAGGTTAATCATGACGTTACTTTATAGAATGTTAATGATCTGCTAACTGACGACCTTAACCCTAAATCTACCAATCTTTTTTTTTTAATTTCGTGAAAACCTATATTGAAGTATAGTTACCACACACACACACACATGATAACTCATTAAAAAATAACAGTTCTATGATTTAAGCTTACTTTTCATTCATAATCTCAAAATGAAATACATAATTACATTTTTTTAAAAAATAATGCTTAGGTTACCTTGGAAAAATACAAGAACACATTCGAAATAGGAAATATTTTATATTAATTATGACATAGGGTCTAAGTTATGAAAACGTAACGATCAACGAGAAGCATGTTTATATTTGAAAATCTTTCGTTAACAATTTGTCATTAGAACGATGCTGTATTTTTGAATTTATCATTAAAACGATACTGTATATTTGCGTCAGTTTTAAAAAATATCTTCAGGGCCCAAATTCCATTTTAATATTTGATTTTAGAAATAATCGAAACAAAAATTTAACATATTAAAAAGGTTATTAAAAATATTTTTTCCGAAATGTCTGATCACATAAACTAGTGCTTCTCAAACTTTCAATATTTGCGACCCAATATTCAGTCATAATTTTCATCGCGCCCCCTTCCTTACTATAACAATGTGTTGAATTTAATAATACTATATTTTGACGCTAAAGAACTACAAAAGGACTTTAATTTCTTAAGTGTCACCCACGTATATAAACGTCTCGCTCGCCTAAAACGGATGTATATATTCGCGTTTCCGAAGCACGATATTTTCTATGCACTTCTACTCATAAAATTATTCTGAAGGCTTTGAAATTCAATAAAAGGACTTTAACACATTTTCTGCGAAGGATTAACTTATATCAGAGGATTTCCTTATTTTTATTCCTCCCCCCACTCCGAATACATCACATATGTGCGCCTACGTTGAAACCGATGGCATTGAGGAGCGAATTGCGTAACTTTTTATGGGTAGTTAAGGGATTAATTATGAACCGTACAAATTATCCAGATACGTTTTTATTTTCGTATATAGTTTTATATAGGACAAGTCCATGGAGTCACTAGTAATTATTCAACTTGTTCTTATAGTATTGTTAAATTAATTATGAAATACATTGTGCAGTACTGTTACATTTATAAGTTTATAATATCAATGTAAATGTGTTTTTTATTTTTTATAATGCCAGAATGTATTTTGTTTGTTTATTTTCGGTAAATTAACATATTTTTGGTAATCTTTTGCTTTCGACTTTTTACTATGCTCGCGCCCCCCTCGTAGAGTTATAACGTCCCCCCGCTCCGGAGGGGCGCGCCCCACAGTTTGAGAAACGCTGACATAAACACATAAAAAATTTTAAAAATTACACTAAAATATTTTTATTACTTTTTAATTTGTTCAAACCGCTCATAATTACATTAAATTTAATTATTTTAATTTTTTTTCAGAAAAAACACTTAATTTTTTAACAAATTGTTAATTAATATTATTAATATCAATTAATTTTTCATTATTTTAAATTCCATTGATTTTTTTTAAAGAAACTGTATAGATTCTGATATTCATTTTCGCTCTATTGCGTTTACATTTAAAGGAAAATGCCATTTTCACTATTAAATTTACATTTGAGAATGCCATCTAGTAACCAATATGTGAATTAAATTTTTTACTAGATATAATCAACTACCGGATGTTACGAAATGCATTGGTTACTAGATGTATTATATATAAAAGAAAAGATAACTTGAACACATAAAAAGCAATTCGAGTATATTTTTATTAACTTACGCATATATTTCTTTTTATAAAATTTTGTTACTTGATTTTGTCGTTAGAAAATCAAGAATTTTGTTTTGCCCTCGCAGTACAGTCAAAAAATTTTCACGCTTTATTTCCAATCAATTGTTATAAGTATGTTATGTAGATAAGTAAAACAATAAAACTGAAGCCTTACAAATAACAATTTGAGAATAAAGACTTTTGAATAATACTTTAAAAATTCTTGGCCCACTAAAATACAAATTATTATTAAAAATTGTTTTTCGTATTGAATAAATATTAAAAAGCAAATTGCTAAAATTGATTTATTAAGATTTTGTTGTTGTTGTTGTTCTGAAAAGAATTATGTGCGTTGTTTTTATAACATGCATTAATTTTTCAGCGACAGACTGCAATAATACAACTGCTTATAATTAGAAACAAACACCTGTAATTATTTTATTTTACAGTTAAAGTTAATAGATTATAAATCAATATATTTTAACACATTGTCAGTAAAAAAATCTCGTTTTTTTATTATTTAAAGTAATTAATGAATGCAACAATTTTTTTAAAAAAAAAAATTAATGGGTATTAATTATAATATGACTCAATACATGTATAGGGGAATTTTACACTTACAAGTAACCGACATCTAAATGAAAGGGGTAAAATGAGTGAAAAAGATGGGCAATAAAAAAAAACGTCGTGAAATTATACTTATTAATGAATTTCTCTTTCTGCGGATAATTATTCAATAAAATATATTATTAGGTTACATCATTAAAAAACATATTGAAACGAGTAATATTAAGAGAACAAAATGATTTCTTCCAAAGGATATTTGAATAAAAAATATATTCTTTTAATATTATTTGAACAAATTTAACATCGAACAAATATAAATAACTCATTGAATTTATTACATTTTATATCAATAAAAAGGCATTTTACACAAAAGTTTAACAAAGCTGAACTATTTGATGCAACCATAACGCTTTAGTTTTGATTTTGAATCAATAAATATCTCGAGTAAATATCTTTTTGTATTTTCTCTTATTTCGTGTAAAATTAGCGTGCATGGTAACTGAGTGGCCACTGTCACAAACTCGTAGCCGGCGTCGATTTTATCGAGTCCTGATGCCATTAAATACTTGCTGTATACAGTGGTTCGTGCACGTTAAATCTGTCGAGGCTTCAAGCCCTTACGTGGCATGGTACGGAAGTTTGGAGATTTGAAACAACGCAGGGTGTCGTCCTCGTCACTTGACAGTGATTCGAAATCACGTAGTTCATTGCCATTAGCCCTCGTGCAGCTTCAAAAAGTTCCGTTAATAGAAATCAAATCACTCTATTTGTGAACACAACTTGAAAGTTTGACATGTGTTTGCAGATTGCATCTAAAATCAGAGCTAGTATTACTCATATAAATGTACCATTGATTTTAAACTAATGCATACAGCATGCATGCAAATACTAGTAAATTTTGAGACATAAGAGTATCTTCCAAAAATAAACTGCAAAAAAGAGAAATATTATTAACGTGTTTTTGAGCCAAAATGCAAAATTGAGATCTTATTTTCAGAGAAATACATTTCTCTCTTGCGCGCTTTCTCTCTCTATATGTATATTTATATGTTTGTGTATAAATATAAATGTTTGGAGCTATACATGTGTGTGTGTGAATGCATCGAAATGCACTGCAACTTTCTAAAATATTCTTTTCAAAATGAAAAATCCTTAGAAAAAAGCAGTATAGAATAAAACTGAAATCTTTTATCCTTTTACTTTGTAAAAACTGATACAAGTAAAATGCTAAAGTCTGCTAATTTTAACGTTATCATATTCAAATAAAATGATAAAACTGGAATCTTATTTCTATTGAAAACAGATAAATTCAACAAGTATTGCGCATTCACTTCAATAGATTATGGGAAAGATGGGGCGGCTCCAATCTGAACAATGCATTCAGTATGAAGTTATTTTATCTTTCTTCAGCTTCTGATGCGTAAATTTGCGCATGCGTGGTTGCTGAATTATTGTGTTGAAGAGTAACTGCAGGTGTGCATGTGTTGCAAATGCACTGACACATGCTGTTCGGAAATTGTATGGGTAACGGAAACGCTTTATAGGGGAAAAGTTGTCCTTTTTATTGTTATTTCCTTACTTTCGGAATTGTTTTGAACAAGATTTTTTTTTGTTACATTTTCACTCACCACTTGTTGAAAAATGCTTTCATTTCTTCAAAAACAAATGCATTGGGCTTATATTAAACATAAATACAAAAAATTGATGTGCTAATTCAAACAAAGTATTCATAATGGTCAAATAATATCCAAATACATAAACTTTCTTTTCTTAAATAAAACTATTAACTGTTTTGTTTATGAAGTATTTTTATTTGTATATATAGTCAATTGTACTAAAATATTATTATTTGGAGTATAAATTCTTTGTTTTGTTGAAAAAAAACAGGAAAATCGACGGAACAAAAACTCCCCATATAAAAATCATAGTAAAATTACAAACAATTTTTTTTAAAAAAATAGCATCTCGAGAGGAGTTAATATTGAATTAGGACTTCAGTTATGGAATACCTGTAAAATGTATGTGTGTGTTTTTATTTAATTTTTTACATGAACTTTTCTTATGCAAAATTTGAAAGGGTATTAAACTTTTCTTGCTTAATACAAAAAGGAGTGACTTTTGACGGATTTTTTTTCCAAATTCATACAGCAGTATACATGTCATATGTTTGGGTTTTTTTTTTTTTTTTTTTTTCATTTTTAGATTTGATGTTCTTTATTTTCACACAATTATTATTTCTTCCAAGCATTTTAAAACAACTGGAATACATATGATTACAATTTTCAGTAATCGTACTGTCACCTGTATGGTGCTCAAAGCTACAGCAAACGACAGGCGTACAATCTAGCCCTTTGCCATGACAAATCTCATTAGCCTTGATCTGATGTTACTGTCGATCAGGTAGCAAAAGAAAAAAAAAAAACACAACAACAATTTTCAGTGAAGATGAAAATTTCTTTTGTTTTGTTTGAGGAAAATGTTCGAGAAAATAAAAATAGTAAATCATTAATATTTTTTCCTATTGATACATAATTTATTTTTCCTGAAATAAGTATCGAGAGTCAGTGTAAAAAAAATGCAAACACATTTCCCAGTTACTAAATACAGTGCATGGACAAGTGGTTCACAAATTAATATTATTGTGCGCCAGTAAGTTATATTAAAAAAATTTATTAAAATTTTTAAATAATAAATACAATGTTTTTTTTTAATTGTTTTTGCATACAGTACCTTTAACATGTTGTGATCTACTTTAAATATTTTTTAAGATATAACCTTCTAAGTATGTGAGTATGGAATGGGGTTCTTCCTGAACATCCAAGAGTTCCGGAAGTCGAAAAAGTTTGAAGACCCTCCATATTAGTGTTTCCCAGCCTTTTTATTGCCGCGGACCGGTCAACGTTCAACTTGACTTGATCGGATTCACTTCGAATGCCGAAAGATACTATTACGCCAAAGCCGGCACACAAGCCGCGTGTCCCGGCCGCTCAGACTACTGCCATGAATACGGACTTACCACCCCCCATGGACCAAGAGATATGTAATGAATTAATGACGATCCAAGGGAAACTAATGATCCTTCAGAGCCAAATTACTATCACGGAAAAAGCCCTGATCACAGAATTCGCCTCGGAAGCATCAAGACTCTGCCGATATATGACGAACTGATGGAAAAACTTGATGACCAGAAAAGACAATTTGAGACGGACATAGGTGAGTTGACTTTGCTTGGTTCTTGCCCAGTTAACTGCCGGTACCATATGGAATTCGATCCCCTAAATACGTCTAAAATACTAACTGACGAAGCTCGAGAAGACCTAGCTATCTTCGAGAAGCAGGTTAAATCTGAGATTGTGACATCTCTCGCGTTCTTCTTCTAACATAACTCCTACGTTCTTTGACGGCCACGATTAATGGCAAAACTTTTCCAACCCAATTCCAAGAGGAAAAACGAAGCAACAATGCAAATAAGATAACCTTTAAAAGGATAGAAAGTTTAGTGAGAAAGGATGGCAATCTTAGAGAAAGCTTAGTGAGGAACAGTTGGAAGTGAGTTTAGACGGCCTACTCAAGAATCACGGAGACGCCCACCCTCGCTAATATATAAAAGGAGGAACTATTGCACACGAGTACATAAGTCTACCTGAACGTATCAGTATCGTTGAGCCTTCAACCAAGGTAGGAGGATTATATTCTGAACACTAGTTTAATATTGAATTGAGATTAGGAGGAGCTAATTAGTTATATTGATAAGTGATCTAATTGCGCGATCTGACTTAAGTAAATCGGCATACTTTGGTTTATTCTCACTTAATATAAGTTTGTTCGTTTTATATATATATATAAGTAATTTAAGTTAAATTCTTAATAAAAGTCATATTAAGAATTATAGAATGTCTCATCCTTCCGATAATCCCCACACCTCTAACTTACGCGGAACCCCCACGACATAGCTTTCGACAGATGGCTATGTCGCAAGATTACTGCTAAAAATAGACTGCAGCCCCCCAAAGATAAAAAAGATAAAACCGAAGCTGTGAAAGATATAACTGAGCTAAATCAGTTGTTAAGAAAAATACCCGTACCGAGGATTTCGTCTCCCCCACTAAATTTGCAAAGAAGCAAAAAGTCGTGAAGAATGATTCCGTTGGTGCTACCGCACCCATCAAGATAACCAACCAATACCAGGCCCTTGCTGGAAACAGCACGCTCCCGGATCCGGATATCACAGTGGTGCCAGTTGCCGCCCCCAAAAAAAACCCCCATTAACCTAAAATTTAGAAAGAATTATCAACCGATCATAAAAGAAATATCGAAAAAATTCCCCACTTCCAGCACGAAATTGTCTGGAGACTTTTTAAAATATTTGCGACCTCGTCCGACGAGCATCGTAACATCACCAAAAAGGCGAACAATACTTTTCTATCGAGCCGATCGCCAAACGCCCACAGAAAGTGGCCATTAAAGGCCTACCCATTTCCACCGAAGTAGAAGATATTAAAACTGAATTGACGGAACGAGAGGCTTTGATATCATCAAAGTCGCTCAGCTCACTAAAGCAAAGACTAAATTCAAACTTCCCTTCTTTTTAGTTCAACTGAGAAAATCCCCCGATTCTCCAGACATTTTCAAACTGCAAAAGTGCTGCTACTTAACTGTTAAAGTAGACACTTTCAACAGACGACCAGGACCCACGCAATGTTATAATTGTAACTTTTTTCACCACTCCTCAAAAAACTGCAAAATGAATACCCGCTGCTTAAAATGCGATCATTCACATAAAACGAGCGACTGCCCCATTAAAGAAAAAATAGACAACCCACAATGCATAAATTGCAATGAAAGAGGCCACCTGGCAAACTCGCACCACTGCGTTAAATCCCGAAAAATTAAAGCCGAAAAAGGAGACCCTTCCCAAGATAGGCATAAAATTAGCTCCCAAAATATCTTTAGCTCAGCTAAAGTCCAAGAAAATATCTCTTATGCAACGCTTTAAAAGGCGACCATAAGATGGCGCCACCTCCTGAACAGACCAGTTCCAAATCCAATGAAACCCCTGTCGGGGATAACAGACAGGCCACGAGCGAAACAGAAAATGAATCCTTCGAATTTATGGACAATTGAAAAATTCTTTACTGATTACCCTCTCTTCTAGAGCTAGGTAACAACTTAAACAAGCCCAAGGCGATGAAAGACTTGATGTCTTTTATCGTCATCTGATCAGTATTAAATAAAATGATATCCATCCGGGACAACTTATGTTTTCTTAAAATCCTCTCAGGCAGTTCTTTTATTTTAAAATTACTCTTAAATGTTTACAAGGGCAAACCAAGTTTCTAAAGTCAACCCTATAGTCTTAAGATAGAGATTTAGACCTCTTCGGAGATCAGGCGCTCAGTGAAACATATCAACATTCCCGGTCAACGTTCGATAATTTAACCTCGGCCCGCTGAGACGGGACCTTGTTTCTTTATATTTTATATATTTTTTTTATTTGATAATGTTAATTTAATTATATATAAATATACCCTTCAGAAAGAAGTATAATTACACCAAAAAATGAATATAAAGTGATTTGATATGGAATATAAAATGATTTCGGAGGAAAATCTCACAAGTCCGAGAGAAATACACCACAGTAATTTAAATGAAAATAATTTAAAATTTCTTGGGCGGCCCGGTACAATTTGATCCAAGGACTGGTACCGGTCCGGGGGTTGGGGACCACTGCTCTATATGGTTGAGATATGAAGATTGTGGGAGACAGCTCAAAATAAAGTAAAATCTCTATCGTGCTCTTCAAACTCAACCTGCATAATAAAAGTCATGTGGAAGGGTGTATTATTTAGATGAAAATGCCCATTGCTCATTGGGAAAAATCATCAGCTTTACAGCATGTACTTAGCCTACAACGTAGTTTAGGTATGATATCAGAACCGTCTAGTAATTTTGCCGCCCCGGACAAAAAAGGAAAATGCCACCCTTTCTCTTAAGGAAAAAATTATAATTAAAAAAGATGATTTGTTCACATAGATACACACAGCTATGAAACTTGAATAATTTTTGTGAACAAAAAGGCAGTATAACAAATATATATATATTATTTAAAGTCTTAAAAAATAAAAAATAATTCGAAATTAAGAACATAATTACCTGTTATTATTTGAAACGAGTAAAATGTAAGAGAAGGAATCGCCCTTTTCAGCAAGTCAATTTCTTCGAAAAAGAGTCTGTTGTTGGTGGGGATCACAAGCGTTTATTTTAACTTATACTAACTACATTCGAGACTAAGGAATGTACGTTGTGACCCCACTCCGAACTGGAGAGAAAGTTACTAGTAAAAGATGTGTAAACATGTCAAATTTCATGATTTAACATGTACTCCCGCCTCGAACTCTTCAACATAAAAGAAAACTGATATTAAATATACAGAGTAAGAAATAAGAAAATAAGATACATTAAATGAAATAAAATTCCCCCCAAAAAAAAATTTTCAAAAAAATTTACAAAAATTTTTTGGGGGGTAACCAAAATATATTTATTAAACAATGGTTTCAAATCAACCTTTAAAAATTGCAAAACCTTGGAAGTTTTGTTCAATCATTTAAGGTTAAAAATTTTTGCTTTTTTGTTAAAAACCAAAACCCCCAGGGTTTTTAACGAATTTCACCGTCCAACCTTTGTATGGCTGAGTGCAGGGCCAGCTCTAGCAGTTTTGCCGCCATGGACAAAAATAGAAAATGCCGCCCCCTCTCTGTATATATATAGTCCTATTCTCTACAAACAAGAGATAACATCCAGCAATCACAATCGAAAAACACATAGACAGTAGGAAAAACCCCCACAATGAAGGACATATGAGCAAACGAGATTAAAAATTAAAAATGGGTGCCGCAGTATTATAAACATTGTGACTTAGGGCAGCTAAATTTTAATTTTTATAAAAGTAGGGTTGGACATGTTTTTTTTACCGCCAACCTTCCCCTTTTTTGTTAATACTGAGGGGAAAAATATTGAAAGTAATGGATAGGGAAAACTAAATCCAAAAAATAAGGAACTTACCCAAAAAAAGCCCTTAAAAAGCAGAGCCCGCCCAAATCTGAGTGAATAAATAAGCCACGCCAGATTCCACCCCCAAAGCAGATTCAAATCTTGTAAACTGAAAAGTAGCACTTAAAAAAGTATAAAAAGAATGGAAAATAAAAAATTAAAAAAAGTTACGCCAAAATTTTAGCATAACTTTTTGTAACACTAGAGTAAATGTGAATAAATTAATAATAAGTAATTTTTTCTACTATTTTGGGAAAATGGAGATAACTATAATATGAAAATTTAAATTTATAGTAATAAACTATTATCAATCTCAAAAAATTTTTAACCTTAATTTTTAATAGTTTATTCATATAGCTATTAATAAAACTAATTGGGGGTTTTTATTTAACAATATTTAGAAAATGTTTATAGTTATTTATTATTTCTATTTTTTGACACCAGAATTTTATTACGTTGTATATAAAAACAATATTTTGAATGTAGAAAAATGTAATTTTTTATATATATATATATATATATATAATATTTTAAGTCTTAAACAAACTCAAAATAATTCAAAATTAAAGACATAATTACTTGTTATTTTTTTAAAAGAGGAAATGAAAAAGAAGGAATCGTCTATTTTAAAACAGGGTTCTTCGAAAATTGTCTACTAAT
>BMAV01007791.1:0-19336 GCA_019973955.1 Trichonephila inaurata madagascariensis
TTTTTTTTTTTTACCAGCCCGATACTTCCATTTTTTGACGGATAGAGTTCCATAACTTTAGCTAGAGGCCATTCAACCCCTCTTGGTATTGTCACTAGAAACTAATACAATATCACCAATTTGAGAGGTTTCTGTTTTTTATCAAATTTCGACGACTGGACGTAAGTGGCCCAAATATTCTGTGCGAAATCTTTTTCGTAAGTCTTGCTTCACTCGTTGTCTGTAAGCATGCCTTTTATTTAACGATGATGAATCTAAAATATCAAGATCTGGAATTCCTTCTTGTTTAAGGTCATGCAAGAACATGGAAGGAGTAAGTGGAGTCAAGTCATTCACGTCATCTGAAACATAGGTCAAAGGCCGCTGGTTAATTATATTTTCTGTGTCACAGATAATGGTGTTCATCTCTTCTAAATTAAGTGAACTTTTTCCTAAGACCTTTCGTAAAATTCCTTTTATAATTCCGATCAAACGTTCCCACCATCCACCCCACCATGGTGCAGATGGAGGATTAAATTTCCAAATAATCTTTTGAGATCCACTGTATTGAGAAATAACGTTCCAATCGATTTTCTTCAGTAAATTTTCAGCGCCGGTAAAATTAGAGCCATTGTCACAGTATATTATAGAAGGTCGACCCCTTCGAGCAATAAATCTTCTAAGAGTCTGCAAAAAGTTTTCTGTAGATAAAGATGTAGCTAACTCTAAATGGATAGCTCTGTAAATAGCGCATGTAAATATAAAATCCAAAGTTTTTTACTATCCCTTAAAATCAATGGACCTGCGTAATCTATTCCTACGCCCCTTCGAAAACTGCAGCCTCTTTACGCGATCTTCAGGAAGAGGTGCTTCGACGATAGGTTTAGGTCTCAAATTAAATCGTCTACATCGCACACAGGTTATAATTACATTTCTTACAGTTTTCCGATATTTAAGAATCCAAAATTCTTCTCTTAAATTGCACATCACAATTTAAATTTCCCAGCATGGTTTAATTTTTCATGTCTGGTTCGAATAATTTTTCTCAACTGGATGCCTCGAAGGTAATATTGTCGGATATAGAAAATTCTTGTATCTTTTCTCATTAAAATTCGAGTCTTACTTTCAGAATACCGTTTGGATCAACGTAACACTGAATTGCCTTTTAAACGTTTATCATCGTTCCCCTGAAAAGGATTCTTTCTGTACAATTTTCAATACGGCGATTTCTGCCCTATTCATCTCTTCCAGTGTCAAAACTCCAATAATTCGGTTACTCTTTTCAATTTTACAGTTAGTAAAAAATCGATACATCCATGCAGTAACTCTTAGAAGTCTGTCGTACGAGGAAAATCGGTTATAATATTTTTCCTCAGAGGCTCCCTCATGGTTAGCAGCGCTGATGACAGTCTTCCTTTTTTCAGAATTTATACTATCAAAATCAGGAGTTACGTTAGACTTCGGCCATTCTTCTGGAGGTCTTTTTAACCAATCCATACCTTCCCACCATCTTGACATCGCTAGAGTTTCAACACTGCAACCACGAGAAGGAAGGTCAGCTGCATTCAATGGTCCCGGAACGTGGTACCAGTCTTCAGTGTTTGTCAACGAACGAATTTCTTTGACTCTGTTATAAACAAAGGGGCCCAGGTTTCCGCCTTTTATCCAATATAAAAGCATCTGCCGAGTCTTGACCAAAAATTTTAGCAAATTTTTTCCCGTTTATATCACTACTAACACTCTGGGATAATCTAGTCCCATACTGCATGCAAGGAGTTCCAGTCTCGGGAAAGGACAGAGACTTCATTGGGGCAATCCCGCATCTTGCCCGTATAAGTTGACAGGTCGTTGAATTTTCCTCGCATCTTAAAAATACACAAGCAGCATATGCTATCTTACCCCGCATCGCAGAAAACGTGAAATGTTAAATTTCCCGGTGCATTCCTTCCGAATAAGACATCGTGGAATTTCTATTTTATTTAGCTTAGACAGTTCTTTTCGCCATCTTTCAAATTTTTTACTAATGGAGGCGGGGAGTTCTGTGTCCCATGACACTTTTAATTTCCAGCATTCTTGAAGGAGGACCTTTGGACCCAACGTAACAGGACAAGTGAAACCAAGAGGGTCAAAAATCTTATGGACGGTTGACAAAATTTTCCTTTTTGTCACAGGTGTATCGTCTTCAACACAATCTCGTAAATCTATCGTAAGAGAATCAGTCTTTAAATGCCACCTAAGCTTTTGCGCTTTTTATCTTTAAGAGTTCGAATGCAGTTTCTATGGCATTCATATCTACAGGATCATTTTCAATAATTTCCTGAAGATGATTTACAGCCTTCGTGAAGACTGTCCTCAACGGCGTGCGTCTCAATTTTAAAGCATCCATGTTCTACTTTCTTATATTCAGAAATGTTTTTCTAACACTCGTAGCCCACCCGGGGGCGCCAGAAAATGTTCAATACTCAAATTCACAACTCATTTATAAACTGTAAACTAAGTGCAAAATAAATTATGTGGCTACGAGTGTTTCTCAATTTAAATAAAGCATTTATTAAGCTATTTACAGGGATGAATAAAAAAGGTTAAATATTATCGCGCACGCTCTTAGCCGTCTCCTCCCTCCAAACGCATCTAAAGGAATTCTCTCTCTCTCTTTTCGGAGCGCTTTTCCTCCCCCTGCTGCCACCACAGCAAAGAGAAACCAGGCTCACACTGCTCCTCGGGTCAATCACCCCTTTGCTCTTTGGGTGCTTTCGCAACAAGGAATATAAAGTGATTTTCATAAAAAGAAGCCCAAACCCTAGAAAATTAGACCACAGTAAATAAAATGGAAATTATTTAATGTTTCTTGAGTGGACCGGTAGTATTTGATCCACGGACCGGAGGTTGGAGACCATTGCTCTAATTGAAGTGGTGTAGAAGCTCGGAGGGGGTGCTACGTCACTTGACCATGGTTTCAAATTACGAGGTTCGTCACCAATAGCCCTTGTGCTGCTTTATTGTACTACGTTACTAAACACTCATTCGTAAATTGCACATTTTTAAAAATATCTGTTGACATTTTTTTTTTTTTATTTTTTCGCCAAATTTATATGTATTCATTGCACTTCCATGTGTTTTACACAATTACATTGTTTATTTTAGTATGATTTGAGATTATATAACAGCAGTAGCGCATATACAAAAAATTTTCAAGAGGGGGGGGGTCCAGGGTCGGTATCATGCTTTAATACACCGCCCAACATATTCTTTTGATTTTGTCGCGCGCGGTTTTCGGGAACAAAAACAATACAAAATTAAATTAATAATAATTGATTGAATAAATAATTAGCATTAATTAATAAAGTTAATTATTAATAACAAATACACATAATTAAGGATAATTATAACCGAAAAAAAATCAAGGGCTATGGGGGTGTCCGGGCCCCTAGGATACCCCCCCTTGTGTGCTCCACTGTATAACAAATAATAATATTTATAATAAAATTTTCGGTCTTTTAAGTTCTCTTCAAGGGACTTAAGTTCTTTTCAAGAGTTAAAAGGGCTGTACTTTTTGCATCGTCTCGGTTCAACTGTAAAAAGTTAGCGAAAAAAAAAACAATTTTGTTTTGTCTCTACAGACTCCTTCCAGATCGATTGTTTGGAACGAAGAACAGAGGGTATTTTAGACAAATCTTTTCCAATGCTAAAAAAAAGGGGCGGGTGCTATTTGCTTACTTGGATGCATCGTGGGACAAAACCTCATGAAGCGTATCATTACTTCTCTGTTGAATTGAGCGCGTTCAGGAACAGTACCTTTAAATTGGCAAAATCTTACTGGTTGATAGTGTTTAAAATGTGTACTACAAGACTTATCTCTTGCATAAAAAATTCTACAAACACAGGTTTTTAAATTCTTTTTATTTATTTTTTTCCTTGGTAAGGGGGCATTGGAGTGGGGTTTTTATTCACTTGTTTACTTTAAGTTAACTACTCATTACATCCTTTGTAATTCAAAAGACATAATCATGCTTCCTGTTTTTGAATAGAATTGAAAAAAAAATTGGGGGACGTTAGTTATTTCAGACGAATATTATCTTTTTTACACATTTTAAAGCGCTCATTTGAGCTGAAATTTTGCATTTTTTTGGAATACAATACCATAATTTAATTATCATTAATTAAAATTAATTGACTGAAACTAATTATTTAAAGAATTACAGATACACAGTCACGATGGCTTAATTTTTAGTAATTTAGGTCAAAACTTTAAAAGATTTTTTTCTCACGTTTTAAAGCATTCAGTTGAACTGAAGTTTTATATACACGATTGTTTTCGATGACAATACGATACTTTAATGACAATTAATAAAAATTAATTGCCACTTAATATTGTGATTCTGTCCTATGTATATACATATTTATAATAATTGTAATTATTTGATAAAAAGTAACTAAAGTAAAATTTTTCTTTGTTGACCTAAGTATGAATTGACTTTAAATTTTTTTTTTACATATTACTTGTTTAATGACATATGGCTTAATTATAAATATATTTATGCAATTTGTGACTATTAAGAAGCTTGTAAAAACTAATTAGCACCGACAGAACTATCTCCAATGAAATAATATCGAATGCGAAGGCGATATTATTTAAATGTGAAATCGGTATTGCGATAATTGATTTTTCCATGATAAATAATTTCAGGGCAACGCAACATTTAATAATTTTTCCTGGAAATTTTTTAATTTTCTTAATAATGTCTTCATTCGCTTTAGATTTCTAGTAATTGCTGTAAAATATCTAAGCACAATTTAATGTCAAACAAAATAGTTTTCTTAATATTTGTTTGCGAATTGTATCTGATGAAACATTTTTTTTACACATTTATCGTTTTGCGTTGGAAGAAAGAAAAATTTTAAAATAGAAATAATAATAAAAAATAAATAAATAAATAAAAAAAATGAAGTAAACTATTTAAACAAACGAAAAGATTCAAAAATAGATTAAAATTTGATGGACGTTTTTCTCAAAATATTGTTGTTACTGATGCCACCTGATCGGCAAAGGCCATATCGAAGCCCACGAAATTCATCATGGTAAAGGGCTAAGTGACGCCTGTCGTTAGCTGTAGCTTTGAACACCATACAGGTGACAGAACGATTTAGCTCGGTTTCACCCCAATTTTGAGGGAGGACACCTGGGGGTGGCTTGGGGCCTCCCATCTCTCTTCTCCTTCCACGAACCTCACGAGAGGACTTGCGGCTCGACGGCTATTTATAGCACTCACATGCCGCGAAGGCACTATACATTTACAAACATCCATGTCTTCTCCGGGGCTCGAACCCAGGCCCTGCGGCACAGCAGTCAGCGTTGCTAACCACTATATCGGATGGGTGACTTCGAAATATTGTGTAGCCAAAGTAACCTAGTTTTCAAGGTCACGGACTCGTGGCTGGAGTATCATGAGCTCGAGACTAGTGACGCACGCTTAATCTGTCGCGACTAAGACGTCCTCCCGTTGGTGTGGAAGTTAGGATACCAGCTCAAGTGTCACCCTCGTCATTTGTGATCATGGTTCAAAATTACGAAATCCGTCGCAAATAGCCCTCGTGCAGCTTTATAGTGTGGCCTTAGAAAACTCTCTCTTTCTCATTCACACTATAGGCTAAGATACATACCACGATTATTTTTACAAATATTTTTTCTTGCATAACCCGTTCAGCACCATGATTACATATACAGTGAAATACGTTTAACGCGAAAACGCTCGAGAGGAAATATCGGTTAACCCGAAGTAATACAACGGTCCTGGCAAACTGTATTTTCAAGCACTTTTTTCTCTTGACACGAAACGAAAATCGCTTAACATGACAAGATTTCCCTTCTGAGAATGAACAAATTACGGAAAACCCAAACACGTATTGAAATGTGTGAGGAAATTTCTGTGTTGTTGGACTGCCCTACTGAATCGTCGGAAGAATTCATTACAGTAGATGATAATAATGTGTGTACAGCCCCAATTATCACAAAGACAAAGACATTTTGGAGTTTGTTCAAAGCTCAAAAAATATCATTGATGCAGATTCTGGCGACGAAAATGGAATGAAACAAAGAAGTCATGAAAAATATGCGCAGTTATTTAGACAAGCATTCATATGATGAAATGGCAACAATCAATAATTTGGTGACAATTTGATGCTATAAAAGATAATGCAAAGAAAAAATAGATTTTTCGAAAGCTCACCAAATGTTTTGTTTTTCAAAGAACTTGAAAATTTTGTATTAAATTTCATTTAACTACGTTCGGAACCGTGATTTTAAAAAAGCGCATAAACGGATAATTTTCGTGATATATATAGTGTCATTTAGATTAGGATACATATATAAAATTGTTTTAAGGACATTTTTACAAAAGAAAAAAAAATATTTAAATATAATATTTCGGCAAAAAATGAACTTAAAATAACCTTTTTTCAAAATGTTCTCCTTTTGTGAAAAATGCTTCTATTATATAATAATATTTTGCCTGTATATAGCTCAGACCTCTCTACAGAAGCTCAACTATGATTTTTGAAAAATTCACTTTATCTTCAGAGTTACAACCCATCGAAATAATTATCGGCGTTTTTTTCTTAAAATTTCTCCGCTCTGTTGTCGTAAGACATGGATAAACCCACTTCTAAGTTATATTTTTTAATTGGCTCCACTCTATGTTCAGGGATCGCCAACACAGCACAATAGTATACGTTTTTGTTTTTATGTCTCCCTAACATGCGAAATTAATTAGACTGTGAATATAAAGTTGCATCGTACAATCAAGAGAAGTGAAAAAATATGTGAACCATCCAAGGTGGCAGGCCAAAACTATACTATTACAGCTCAGAGCGATACCGTGCACGCGTAGGATCCGAAGTCTGATATTCGTATCTGTGACAAAACAAAGTTGTAGTTGTGAAGAAAGCGCGTAATATTTCGATTTTTTTTTTAAATTAGTGAGTTTGTTATTCACGCATTTGCATATCATACAGTACAATAGATGCATTATGTTTTTTAAGATCACGTTTTAAAAATTTGTAATAGTACCACAGACTGAATAGTGATATTTCTCCACTTTTTAGTTATTTAAGTAAATAAGATGTTCTTTTTTAATTTTCTTCGATTTTTTATATACTGCTGTAATTTATAAGTTACACATTGTTTTTTTGTGATATTTACACTCTAATAAATCTGGTAAATAAAACAAAGATACACCTGTGTTTTCATTATTTTTCTATAACTTCTACTACCGGAATTAAAACCGGTATTAGGATCTAAAAAATACCGAATACCGGTATTGGACTTTTGAACCGGTATTGTAATCCCTAAACACAGACGATTCATAGCACCACTGAAAAATGAATTCTGTATACCAACGTTTAATATAACAAACCATTCACAGAAAAAGAACATATAAAAGGTGGTTTTCAATCATTAATGCAGCAAAATAAACAAGATCGAATCTTTTTTCGTAACTTAACTCACGTGCGTTTTTGTATATAGTTTGATGTGTTTTTGTCTTTAATCAATACTGTGGCCTTTTATTCTGTTATTGGTAAGCAATGCATAGATATATACACTTTTCATATTTGACATTTAGTTCTACCAAACAGGGACTTCTTAAAGCATGGGCCCAGGGCCTCCACCGTATTGGGGGCCGCGTCTCACTCTCGACTCAGCCTAAAAAGATCATAGGCTAAGCCATCATAATTCGAATAATTTAAACAGTCGAATGTTATTTCCTATTGTATTCTACGAAAAACTGGACATTTTGGACGATGTGTCAACTGGCCACATATGATGACTGTCGTCCTCGCACAGGCTTAGGCCTACCACCATACACCATCATTACTCATTCAGCCAAAAGACGGTAGTCAGTGGGTGCGATTGTAAGTCATGCATATTTATTGGTTTCTGGTCATTGTTTATACGAGTATTTGACAATGCATGTATGGACAATGGAAAATGGACCTGGCTTTTTTAGATGATATTATAAGTCATCTTAATTTTAAGCTTCAAGACAAAAATCATGTAGTTACAACGCTATTTGATAATACTAACGATTTCAAACAAAAATTATTACATTGGCAAAAACAAATAGAAAGAGAAAATTTGCTTTACTTTGAAGGCTATCTCAATACCTATTGATTAAATCCCCTAAATTATAATTTACAGAATATGCTTAACAAATTAAATTGTTAGAGAAACTAAATTTAATCGAAGATTTTCTGATTTTAAAAGCTATAAATTACAATTTCCTTATTTTTAATTCCCCTCTATCTATCGATAGTGAAATTATAAATGAAAATTTTCAATTAATTATATAAAATCCAATGCGATTTTTCGTTGAAGCAAAAATGCACGAAATTCAAAAAAATCCAGATTGTTAAACATATTCATTTATAGATCGCTTTCCTAAAATGTTATCGTTTGTTACGCGTACAATGTTCGCGTATGTTTTCGGTAGTACTGATTTATGTGTCCAACTATTTTTTTTAAATGAACAATAACAAAAATTGAGGAAGGTCAAGATTAACCGATCACCATTTATCTCTCATGAATTATAAAAATTTCATCAGCTCAATACATTCAACTAAATTTTTATGACTTGTTTTGTGAAAAACGACGCCAAATATCTTATAAAAAGTAATATTGAACAGTATTTCTTAATATAACTATTTTGTTTTCTTATAATAAGTATGAAATATTTATAGTTTGGTTGTAAAACTAACATGAAATATGAAACAACTATGCATGTATATTATGAAATGCATTGAACTGACATTGAGTCTAATAAATACATATATAATCATTCTAAAAAGAGTATTTTATTAATTTTACTAGCATTGGAAACAGGTGGCCCCCAATTTAATATAAAATAGATCATGTGGCCCACTATGAGTTTGACAGGCCTGTCATGCACTATAAGAGATATTTCTAAGCAAATCAATTTGTATATTACATAAATGTACAGAAATGCATTCTTAAAAAAATCTTTTATTTATTAAATACTAATTATTTTGATTAATTAATTATTGTTATTCATTGTTTATTATTTTGATCATTCGATTAAGGTTAAAATAACAGCAATTATACTAAACGCACGTTTCTGAACGCTTCCTCAAATACTCGCTTTTAATAAAAAAGTGCGCTGAAGAGGGGTTAGAAAAAAAAACTCATCGCTTGGGTAAAATACGAACGGCGAAAACGCAACTGCTTAAAGGTTAAAATGGGCAGGGGGAACCTTTAAGCGACTTGCAGAGCCATCTATTGGAGATTTTCTAACCTAAAACCAGGAACTCGGGGAGAAAAAAATTATGCCCTGTCTCTCTCTTTTTCTTCATCTATTTCTTATTTTACTTCTCATCTTATCTCAATAGTTTAATTTTTTGCTATGGAGTCGGGCAGTTTTTAAGTCCAAATGCTCACTAACCAATAGGAACTCTACTCCAATTGCCGAAATTCCGCCCCTCATCTCATTGTTCTTGCCTGCTGAAGCTTCACCACCTTCCCACCAAAACATTCACTAGCAGATGTGTTTACTGAGTGAAACGGACTAGTGTCTATTTTATAGCTGGATAGGGTATGGTAAATCGTTCAGCTGGAGGGAAAATTCTCAGTTTAAGGGAAGAACTTCTCAATAAAATGCGATTTTCCCCTAATAGAATCTTCTGGAAAACAGAATAAAACGGTTTTCTAGAAAAACATTCCTTGTTCAACGATTTTAAAGTTAAGCATTTGTGAAAGGTAAAAAGTCTAGAAGAGAAAGGAATCTGTCCGGGAAGAAAGAGTATAGTGCATGCAATACAATTTAAATTAAATGAATTCGCAATAGTGTAGAAATTGAAGTTTTGAGAAAACAAAAAAAGTAATCATGTGGTTCGAAATAGTGAGTTATTTCCCGTAACAATAATCGTATGGTTGGGAAAAAATCCACAGAAACAGTTCATTTGGAACATTTATTCCATTTTTTAAAACTGTATGTATGATAAAAAGAATGAGGAAAGTGTAATCGTACATTATATTTTACTAATCTTTTAATGCAATAATGGTAAAATAATAAATTGCTTCATTGCACGTGTAATTTGTTTCCTAAGAATTTTAGCAGCTTTCTTAATCATGCATCAAGTTCACATTATTTCTGATCATGAGAATAAAAGATTTGTACATGAAAATGCGTAACATTTTGTTTGAAATATGTATTTATTTAAAAATATCAAATGTGTACACACATTTTAATAGCAGTAGTTTTTAAAGAATAGAAGTATATTATTGTACATTTAAAAAGTAATCAAAGAATAGAAATGTTCATAGATAATATGTAACAGAGAAATGTGAGGTAAAAATGTTGTACAGTTAGATTCTCTAAAAGCAAGCTGCATTATAGGTCCTCTTCATTTAATCTGATCATTATGTGCCTGTTATTTAGTAAAAATTTTGATTGCTAACATATGAGAATAATTTCTAGATTCCAAAATAACTACTACTACTACTACTACTAATAATAATAATAATAATAAAAGTGAAAACCTACAACATACACAATTTCTACACATTATCGTGTACGACACAATAAAGTAATACTGATAATTTTTTCTAAAAAGGAAGTTATTGTCTAAAAAAAGTTCTGGAATCATCCTGTCTGTTGTTATAAATAGATGATGATTATCTATATTACATATTTATAACTAGACACTGAATAAGAATATAAAAAACTATAAAATATTTTTCTTAGTTATACATATATGGGACACATAATTATTTTGACTTGTTTAATTTCCAAAATTATTAACCTGATGTGTGCAAATACTGATGATAAGTATACATGCGTACATATTAATGAATGCATATATATTTGAAAATAAGTAATTTTAATTTATAAATATTTTATAACTACCGCTTTTAAGAATTTTAATATGTGTTCAGACCTCTAAATCCTGAAAAAAGTTAATTATGTAGAACAGGGGTTGGTACGCTGAGCAATTCTTAGTGGCACTGTACAAAGCTATGAGATTAAATTAAATCACTGGATCTCCTCTCAATGCCTCATACATTTTTTTATTTAAAGGTTTTCTTACTTTACATGGTTGGTCACAAAACGATTCTGCTGAATTTGATTGTGTGTAGTTTATGTAGAAAAAAAAACACTAATTTTCTATGTTTAAATGTAACTCATTCTTAGCTTTAAATATTCATATCATGTCAAAAGGATGGTGTAATACTTTTAAAATGAAACATCACTTCTTACTGCATCGTGTAAAGAAAGATTCAGAATTATTCAAAGCAAAATTTACTGAATTATGAAAAGATATGCAAGGTAACTCTATCAATCAATTGACATCTATTTTCGACTGCTTCATGTCATTTCCAGTGGGATTTAATTGTTTGAAGAAAATTGTATGCAATTTGCTTTCCCCTTTTGGTTTCATCTAGATATATATATTATGAATGCGAAAGTTTGTGAGGATGTTTGTCCGTCTTTCACGCAAAAACAACTGAATGGATTTTAATGAAACTTTACAGTAATGTAGCTTATACATCAGAATAACACATAGGCTATAGTTTGTAGCATATGCTATAATTCATACAGATATTGTGTGAAGTGTCCAAAATATAACGATATTTGTCAAGTAAGTAGGAAAAAATTCTGCCATCTGCAAGCATTTCTGGCGTGCGCTGCAAAAAAGCCCACGACAGTATATGTCTATATTTTATTTGTGAAGAAAAACTTTTTGTTTTGGCTACGCAAGGCGCTCGCTTCTAATTAATTCCTGCGATCACCATAATCCCAAATTTTTTTTTTAATTTCAGAATAAAACTAGGTTTTGAAAGGAGGTGTTGTTATAAATCTCTCTTTATTTGAATGTTTTTTTTTATGATTTTACTATGCACATTTGGTAGTAAGAAATTGGTCTTTTTTTCAAAGTAAATGCTTTTATCGGTTCTGGTACTTAAAGTAAATAAACTTTCTTTTTCACACTACATTATTTGGACAAATTTTCAAAATTTGTTTGTGGTTAGTAGTTAATTATAACGCTATAATTTTAATTGAATAGGCAGATATTGCATTTTTAAGTATAAAAATAATTATAACTATTGTACTGTATTTTTTGGAGTGAGTGAATATTAACGTCGCACTGTTCAGCTACACGAGGGCTTTTGACAACGGACCACGTAATTTTGAATCATGGTCAAGTGACGTGGATGACACCTGAGCAGGAACCCCCTTCTCCTAACTACCACACCACACCAACTTAGAAGGAATAGCAGGAATATTCTTTGAAATCTACTCTTCCAAGATATATGGCAGCACGGGTTCTATGATGAGTATTAGCGGGGAAGGCGAATAGTTTTGTAGCAGATATTGCGTTTTCAGCTGACTGCGTTTTCAGCGCATTGCAAAGATTATTATTTTTGTCCCGAATAAATAGTTTATGTCAAAATTTAAGTGTCTTATGTTTTTGTATGTTAATGAAGACCTTAGAAAACGATTTGACTATTTATTTTAAGTGAACGGTGTATATCAGTGCTTCTCAAACTTTAAATACTGGCGCCCCCCTTTTGAATCACAATTTTTATCGCGCCCCCCTTATACATTAATAATATACTGAATGCAATAATAATGCACTTTGACGCTAAAGCTACAATAAGCGATCTTTTAATTATAAACCATACAAATTAATAACATAAGTATTGAATTTTGTATACGTTACTTTTAAGCAAAAAAAAAATTAAGTAATAGGATAATTATTATGTTATTTTTCCTTTCTCTAATTTTTAAATTGAACATATTACAAAATGCGGTGGTTGCTTAAAAGACAAAATATAGATATCAGCTAAATATAGAAAAAGAACTCAGAGTCAATTTCTAATCATAAGCATTTCTTATAAAAATTTAGCTTTGCAAGACAAGCTCAATTCTTAATTTAGTATTAATTAATTAGTTATAAAATACTCTGTGCAGCACACACACACACTGATACATTAAAAGTATACCGGCTGAAGTGCCCGCTCCTTGCACGAGTTCATTTATAAGAAAATAAAACATTATTGATATAATAGCTGAATTGTAAGGAGAGTAAAGCCAAGTGCGCGACAATGTTTACAAAAATGTAAAATGATTTTTTTTAAAATTATTGCTCAAATAATAATTAGTTTTAAGCGAATTGTAATTTTAAGCCTCACAGAATTAGCATTTATAATTGACGTTAAGTAATGAACAATAATATAAAATTCCGATGAAGAATAATTGTATTATTTTTAATATTTAAAGCGAAAAGACTTTTACCCGAGAGCAGGCGCGCACTCGATACGGTCGAGCGGGGTTATTGAGTCACCCCAATCCAGTAGCGCACACAGGAATTTTTCAAGGAGGGGGGTCCGGGGTCGAAAGTTCACCATTCTTGTATCATGCTCCTTTTGATTTTGTCAATTTTCAGGAACAAAACACAGTAAAAAACTGATTATTGAATAAATAATTAGCATTAATGAATAAAATTAATCATTAATAACAAATATTTAATTAAATTTTATGTACTATATACTTAGAATTATAATCAATCGGAAAAAATATCAAGGGCTTTAGGGATGGGGTCCGGACCCCAGGACCCCCTTGTGTGCGCCACTGCCCCAATCCTTTTTTATATATATAATTATTTTATTGTACACGATACAAATCGTGATTCCAGTGAATAATTTAATTAAGAGAAAGTAAAAAACTTACCTACTTTCAGGGACTTTTCAATTTTTCTTTGGTAACAAATAAACAGTTTTGCCAGAATTAACTATTTCGTGATCTGTGTGTCCCGCGTGACCACTTCCGGATAAAAAGTGTATTCATTATGTATGTTACTGCTAAAAAACGTTTTTCGTTATGCTTTATATGTTCGAGAATACTCATAAAAATAAGTCTTGGCCAAGTAATCCTTCAAAGTGCTCTCCGTGGTTTTCCAAATATCATAAAACTCTTTTGCATGGAAAAGAGCGCAACAGAGAAATACATTACTTACAACTTCCTTGAATGAGAAACAAACACATAACAGAGGGGTCATAATTAACTGTACCAATAACTTAGAAGGTCAAACGGATTATCAGCAAAAACAGATTACAGCTATAATGTGCAGTATTTCAAAAATAAGCGCAGTGATGAATTTTTTATGTTCCTAAATTTTTTCGATTCTGGGTCTGGGATTTGTTTTTTTCTCTGAAAGAGTAGTATGTTAGATTTAAAAAGAAAACTTAATAAAAAATCTCTCATCATGGGATTATAGCAAATCAAATAAAAGATTTTTTATTTGGTTATAGGATCAAAGATAGCTAATTAGGTATTGAAGAAATTTTTATTTTTGAGAGAGAGATGACTTAATATCGCCTATAAATTATATCAGAGTAAAAGTGCATTTTTTATTATGTCTGAAAGTATTTTGATTTAATTCATTCCAGAGTAAATTAATTATTTTTTAAATCTTTTATTTTCGATATGCTCGCGCCCCCTTGTAAGGTTATCGCGCTCCCCTAGGGGGGCGCGCCCCACAGTTTGAGAAACACTGGTGTATATAATTAATTTTACAGTGGAATATCTTTAATTAATTTATTAGCTCTAACGGATTAAATTTTCCAAAGTGGAGTATTTTGTTTATGTATATCCCTTAATTTTCAATGTAGTGATCTAAAAAATTATTGTATGAAAAATCTGCAGTAAATCATTATGCGGTAGATAAAGTATTAACGTGCATCTCTCCCCTACACGGCGGGTCTTACAAAGCTCTAATAAAGCTCGAGCTATGAAAGTAGCTAGACATTTGCCAACTTGACTCTATCGTTAACATTTCGCTATGTTTTTCATTGAATCGCCATTATAATTTAAGAAACGGCTTTGTTTGCGAATATTACAATTTTAACAAAATAAATACAACAGAAAGTAATATTAATGTATTACACTTTCAGATATAAATTATTTACACTATTTTAAAAGCGTTCATTACACAAAACTTTTAACAATGTGTTACTTTTGCTGAGCAGAGATCAGCTTAGGGAGGTATTTTCAAAAATCGACCCTCAAGAGTGTTACGGGGAGTTATAAATAAAAAAAATCCTTTTTATTAGATATTATATCTACGTACTTAAAATTTAACAAAGGTGTTTTTTTTTTGTTCAGCTGAGATATGCAAAAGCTTTTTTTGTTTAGTTTGCAATTCGAGTAAAATCAACTCATTAAAAACTTCTTTATCCTTCAATCAGTGTTGTTTTATTTTTCAGTTCACCCGTGTGAAGAACGGGTATACCAGCTAGTATATATATATGTATGTGAAGAAATTTATTTCTCTTATGAAATATATTTTGAGTCCACAAAGAAAATGTTTAACAGCCGAATATTCAGAATCATGTGCGAGTCAGATTGAAACTTACAAATTATTCCACTTATATTGCGATATTAAGTAGAACTTTGCAGGGACAAGTTTCATATTTAAATTTAAAATTTTTTTATTGAAGGTATACTAATTATATTGCTGGAATGCTTATATTTTATGCTATTTTTTTATTTTAATCAATGTTTTTACACGATAGTATTTAAATATGTATACAGTGTGATATTTTTTATCTCTATGTTGAAGGACTATATATATATATATATTACGTTGCTTATTTTTGTGAATATTAATATCTTTAAATGCTGCATCCAAACTCCAAATCTGTATGTATTGCCACAGGAATTGAATTATTTCAAATATTCCCTATAGTGTGGTATGCTTAATCATATTGGTAGATTTGTTTGGCACACCATAGCTATAAGGTTGGACATCCCTGTGTAAGAATTAGCTCTTCAGTGGAGTACAAATCTTCGTTGTTGTAGTTGAAGGAAAATCCATTTTTTATATTTTAGTTAATGTAAGATTAACATAAAAGGGATAAAATATTTTTCTTTTTTCATAAACATATAATACATTCCTAATGTAAGTGTGTGATATATGTGTCAATATATATAATATATTCTTTTGAATATATTATATATTCAATATAAATTTTCAGTCTTTTTTGAATTATGTATATATATTTTAAGAAGAATTCCGAAGTATTCTGGTTTGAAATTAAAGTATAAGATTAATAAATGTTTCAATAAAATAGATAGATTGTGGTACTTGTGTAACTGATGGAACACTTTTTATAGTTAGCACAAAGCAAAAGTTTATTTATGATCGTGGGTTAACTTGGTTAGATCAATCTATGGTGAATTCAAAAATTAAACTTATAAAAATGTATATATAGTTAAAACTTAAACAAAAAATACTAATGAATGTTAATCATGTACAAAATGCTCATTAAATATATATAAAGATGGCTTAGCATTTTCTACTGTATATTAAGGAATAGAGAATTACTTTAAACAGATTAATTCATATAAGTTATAAAACAGTTTCTCTTTATAACATATCAGTATAATTAAAGTGAATAATTTTTTTACAATGAAAAGGAGGAAGAAAAAACTATAACGTAAATATATGAAACATTTCATTAATTCAAACAAAGTATACTAATTATGCTTTCATCCCTTTTAATTATTTACCTAAATGAGTATTTTTCCGTTGAATGAATTTTTTTTTTAATTATATATCATTTTCTAATTTATCGGAAATTTTGCAGCAAGAAATATCCTTCATATTGAACTTTACAATAAATGCTACAGTTAAATTACCAACATTCAATCTCGACTTCTCACTTGTCCAAAAGTCATTACCAATTAAAAAAACTCTTTCAAATGCTGAATTAGTTCCGAACCATTATTTGATATTTTTGAAACATGTGTTTAGTAAAAATTCTGTACTTCTTTCGTAAACTTTTCCGTTATGCCCAGATTTGATTCTTAAGGTATCCGTTCGGAACCGTGATTTTGCAAAAGCGTATAAATGGATAATATTTATGATATTTAGTGTCACTTGGATTAGAAAACGTACATTAAATTGTTTTAAGAATATTATTACAATAAAAAATTATTTAAGTACAATATTTTGACAAAAAATGAACATAGAAGGACCCATTTTCAAAGCATTCTCCTTTTATGAAAAATGCTTCTATTACAATAATATTTTGCCTGTATATACCTCAGACCTCTGTACAGAGGCTCAACTAGAATTTTTGAAATATATAACTTAAAAGTTGGTTTATCCATGTTTTACGACACAACAGAGGGGAGACATTTTAAGAAAAAAGCGCCGATAATTATTTCAATTGGTTGCAACTCTGAAAATAATATGAATTTTTCAAAAAAAAATAGTTCAGACACTCTGGAGAAGTCTTTACTTTATAAGCGCACACCACACACACACACACACACACACACACACACACACACACACACACACACACACACACACACACACACACACACACACACACACACACACACACACACACACACACACACACACACACACACACACACACACAATATTATTATTTTAGAAGCATTTTTTATAAAAGGAGTACATTTTGAAAAACGGTTATTCTAAGTTAATTTTTTGCCAAAATATTGTATTTAAATAATTTTTTTTTGTCAAAATGTCCTTAAAACAGTTTTATACATATATTTTAATATAAGTGACACTAAATATCATAAAATTATCCATTTATGCGCTTTTTTAAAATCACGGTTCCGAACGTAGTCGGATACCTTAAGTTTTACAATTTTCTTTTTATTATTAAATGAATAAATTTTTCTTCAAATCGTTCAAAGACTGTAGCTGAAGTATGTTCACCATCAATCTTTTGTGGAAAATAAATGCCTGAAGATATAAAAAATATTTTAATATTTCCAATAATTTGTACTGTACCTGCACATGATGCTTAACAGTTCAGTTTTGCCATCTCTAAATACAGAGGTTAACAAATTAGTTTTAACATATTAAAAGTAGGAAAACTTTTCGAGGAAGGACAGAACCTATAAAAACAGGACTGTTCTCCCTAAAGGAACACGATTGGTCACCTCAGTACAATATGTTTAGTTCCCCCTTTCCCATTATGAGAACAAAAAATGAATAACATTGTGAAATAAATGTGTAATGGAGTGTTATTAAGTGTAAATAACAGTTTTATAGGTATATTATATAAATATTTAAAAAAATATATTTTATATGTCAATATAAATAAATTTTTAAGTTTTTCAGGAACATTCAATACTAAAATATTTGTTCTGTCCTGAAGCATCCTAATAAATGTAACCACATTTGTTTATTTCCAATGAAATAAAAATCATCAATACGTCACAGCCTGCATCCTTGAAATTTGAAACAACCTCTGCTGGAGAAGTGTGTGGAAGGTAAGATACATAAACTTTTCCCCAGCTTCTATTGAATTTAATTAAGGTGGGGACAAATGGGAAACAAGTAATATATAGATCAGGGGTTGGCTATCTTATAGCTGTGGTGTGCCAAGCCACCACCTGAGTACCAATAGGACTCAGTGTGCTCTGCTGTAGCAAAAATTTAAAACCATTCGATTTTCACGCCAATGCACATGCAGAGTTAGGAATACATATCGAATATAGATTTAGAGTTTTATTATATATTGTTACGAATTTTGTGTAAATAGTGTAAATAATTTGTATTTGAGTGTTTAATGCATTTATATTACTCTATGTTATGTTTATTGCATTTTAAGATTGTATCATTCACAAGCAATGCCGCCCCTTACGTTATAATGGCGATTCAATGAGAACTTGGCGAAATCTTGGCGGTAGAGCCAAGTTGGCATAATTTTTGGCGACCATTTTGGCGACCATTTTGGCGTCATTGGAGACCATGTTGGCGAGTTCGGAACCCTCTGGAATCTTCTAGAAAGTAGTAGATCTCTCCACTAGTGTCACGTTCAATGACACGAGCTGTTATATTTCTGGAAGTTTCTGCCGCGCCTTATAAAGATGCTCGCCGGTACGGCGGGAGTCTGATTAAAACCAGCGAGTAGTGAGGATTGTTTTGACTAGCGATTAGCTCGGCCGTGCTTGTGAATAATCTTTTCTTATGTGTATTTTAAACACTGTTATTGTGTTTGGGTTTTGTGAAGGTGTGAAGAACTTAGATATTTACTCTGTGAATATCGCTGCTGAACATGTATTTAAGGATTGGGTTTTTGATAATAATTCGCATCGCTCTTAAAGAACTGTTTATTTTCTTTGGGTTGTTTTGCAAATCCCCAACCCGGACTACGTAACAGTTTGGTGTCAGAAGTGGGTTTTATGCCAATAACAAGAGCGATGGATGAGCAATTGAAGACACTGTTGGAAGCTGTCAATGCTTTGAAAACACCAAAAAGAGCCAAAATGAGTTGAAGGAAGAGACTAAAAAA
>BMAV01007792.1:0-26466 GCA_019973955.1 Trichonephila inaurata madagascariensis
TCGGGTTTTTTTGGGGCGGGAAGTAGGGAATTTTTTATTTCTGTGCTAAGGTTGTCTTGAGCGGGGATATTTCAATTTGAGGAACTGGGAGAGAAATGTTAATGGTCAGGTGTCTCTATGTGGTACGGTGAAAAACACTGGGTATAATATGGAACTTAGAGTACCTTAGATCTCTCGTAAATGAAATTCCCCTAAAAAAAGGGGGTAATAGAAAAAAAGAACAATTTTGTCATTTGTAAAGTTCTATAACCCCTTGGGATATTATCTGCGACCATTCTAAAATTTGGCTTCAAGCCGGGGAAAATTAAATTGGTCTGGGGGCCCTTACCTCCAGAGATGTATAACAGGTTTTCCAGATGGATACTTAAAATGGCATGCTTATAAGTAAGATAGAAATTCCAAGATATGTAAATGTTAGTGGAAAGTCAGAGTTGCATGTTTTTGTAGATGCGTCTGAGAACGCTTATGCGACCTGTATTTTTGTTAGGTCAGTTACCAATAATGGTATTCGGCATCTCTGAAAAGGCCCAAAACAAAATGGCCCCCAATTTAAACGATATGGGTCCTCGGTTGAACTGCTAGCCTGTGGTATTGGTAAAAAGACTAGCTCTTTTGGTTCGGACTGTGGTGGATAAAGAACCGCGGAAAATGGTCAATATTTGTTTCTAATCGAGTCGAAGAAAAAAAGTAGACCCCCACAAAAATTGTTTCACCTGCCAAAGGGAAAAAATTCGGGGGTTTGGGCCTGACAAAAATATATTGTGGGTTAAAGGGTAAATGCTGGATGGGGGAAATATTAAAATTGTAGTGTTAACGTAAAAAAAATTTTTCCTTGGTCCCACGAAATTTTCAAATTATCACTCTACAATCAGTTTGTAGCATGAAAAAAAAGATGCATTGTCAACTGTGAAAAGGCCGAAGATAGAAATGGGGAGAAATCTTAATTCAAATTTTAGGGAAAGCGGAAAAAAATACTTTGGGGGTGTTCAAAAGGGAAAAGTTTCCCCACCAAGGAATGTACCTGAAAAGGGGATTAATGCGTGTTAAGACTAAAATTTCCGAACGTCAGGATGATCCTTCCCTTTTTCCCCCCATTCGACTTCCAGCAAATTGTGCGTTAACCACCCCGCCCTATTTGGGTACTTGCAAATCAATTACTCAATACTACGGGGTACTCAAATACTGCTTTCAAAAAAGGGGAAAAAATATTGGTTTTTTAAAATCGAGAATTGCAAGACAGATTATTAGAAATTGTCTTTTTGGGGGGCTTTTTAAAGCCGGGACCAACTGCCAGTCCCTTTTCCTGGGACCAAGTTAAAAGATGAAAAAGGGGTTTTCCCGGGGGAAACGGGTATTGATTTACCCCGGCCCCTCTTCCCCTAAAATGGTAATACAGAGATAATTCGCCCTATTCAAAGGAATTTCCCTTCGGAAATGCAGCCGAAAATTTCCCAAATTCAGCTATTGGTAGGGGGAAAAGGGTTTCCCAAAATTATCGACTACGTCTGAAGTTCCAGTAGACTATAGTGATCAAGAAGTCAACCCAGAGTTGACCGAAGTAACTCCTGTTATGGACATTTGTAAATTTTCGAGGTATGGACGAACGATTAAACCGCCTCAAAAACTGGACTTATTGAATTCGACGGTCTTCTTTGAGTCATGATTGACTCAAAGGGGGGGTTAATTTTTTTATACATTAAAAAAAAAATAAAACCATTATCGTTGGGCGAAGTTGTATATGAACTACACAACAAAATTAAATGAAAATAATGTTTTTTTAATTTCTGTTCTATTAATAAAAGATTTTATTCAAATAAATGATGGCTTAGTTTGTTTCTTGGTGCCGTAAAATTAATTTAAAAGTAACTTAAATACATAAAACTCAAACAAATATTAAAAAATAATTTTATGTTTTTTTAAAATATTTTCTTACCCATAATTATAATTCGTTATAAAGTATTTTACCAATTTTCCCTTACGTGAGATACTGTTTTGTTTATGGTAGGATTCCTTTCATTTTCACACTTGCTGATGTGCAGAATAAATTTTTAAAAAATGCTATTTTTATTTAGATTGTTGGTTTTCGTATGAAGGATAATGTTTTTACATGGCATTTTGTATTGAAAACTATTTAAAAATTTTTTTAAAAAAACATAACCCTTAAAAATTTTAAATTTTTTTAATCTTAAAAATATTTTTTGGGGCCCAATGACATTTTTTTTTCCCTTTAAACCCCAGTCGTATGGGCAAATATAAGGGAAAGTTGTCTGTTATTAAAAGGAGATTTAACCCTACATTCTTATCTCGTAAGGCTAACAGTTCCGTGTTCCACTACTGTGGCCTTCTTATTTTGACCTACTTTGTCTCGTTATACGTAGTAGGATTCAAAAGTTCCTAGACTGAGTATATTTTTTTAAAAAGTATTAAAAGGTTAAACTTTGAAACAATCCTTAGTAAGAACCCGGTAACACATTTTTTTGTCATTGCTTGAAAAGGTCATGGGAAACCCTTTTCTGGAATCCTTTTTTAGCAATACCAAATTTTGGCCTGTTGCATTTTTCCCTTTCCCATCTACAGATTGGTCTTCGTTTAACAAAGCAGGAACGAGATTTGGGGCATATCTTATGAGGCTAAAATCCTTATCACTATCCATTGACATTGGCCGAGGATATCCCCAAATTATTCTGCTATTGTTTTGAAAACCCGTTCTTTTCGTACCGCCCCAGAAAACTTTTCATTTTTTTAGTGGTGGGGGGGTTCCCGACGTCCCGAGATTTTGTCGGGCCTTTTCCCCGCTTTCTCTGGGAAAAGTCGATGCCACTCAAAGCTTTGGTTCCCTAAAGTATTTTCATCCCTTAAACCCGCTTAAAATTTCGTAAAAATCTCCGTAGCACTTTTTGCCAAACGAACACAAAAATTATTATCCATTATCCGTTCAACAAACGCCATTTCTTTCAAATCGCCGACGATTAAATGCATCCGCCTACAAAATACGACGTCGTGGCGAGCCACCAACCACGTGATTTGGAACACACTTTTTTTAGAAAAATGGAAGAATGCAATAACACATATATGTTATTATAATAGTTCTACTGCAAAAATTTTCCACGTTATGGGCCCAGTCCGGAAACTTTTGAATCATACCTGGTATAATATGCACACAGAGTGGCCAAATTATTATGATCATTTGATAATTATACAGAAATCCCTATAAATTTTTTATAGTTGCTCTGGTGAGCTAAATATAAATAGGGAACCCCAAACCCCTAAGAAAAACATCAGGGGGGGACTGTGAAGAAATAGGAGAAAAAAAATGGGATTTAACTGTGTTTTTAACGCGAGAGGGGTTATTGGGTTGCGAAGCGGGTTTGGGAACCCAAATATCCCTAAAAAAAACTTGGGGGAATATTCTATAACCTTTAATTTAATATTTACAGATAATGGATTCCAAAGCAGAAAATCAACACCAGGCTTGCCTTCATCACATGAGACTGGATGAACAACAGCGTCTCTGAACGAACTGTTTGCCGCACATTACGTCATATAGGCTAGTGGTCTTGATCCAAGGACCGGTACCGGTCCGTGGATCAAATACTACTGATCCGCACAAGAAACACTGAATTATTTCCATTTTATTTACTGCGGCATATTTTTCTTGGGTTTGGGTTAATTTCTATGAAAATCACTTTATAGTTCTTGTTAAATCCCTTTATATTCATTTCTGGTTTAGATATGTTTTATTCTGAAGCATGTTTAAATACAAAAAATTAAAATAAAATTATTAAAACAGAACAATCTAAAATATAAACAATCAACGTCCTCCCCCTCAGCGGGCCGCGGTAAAATTATCCAACGTTGATCGGTCCGCGGCGATAAAAAGGTTCAGGACTATGGTAACCGACGACCTGTTCGAAAGCTTCTTCTGTTGGCTTTGAACAAGAACATACTTCTCCAGGTCTCAAATGAGTTGAAGAAATGAACTGTAGATGACTGAGAAAAGGGTCACATGGTCCGATGAATCACGTTTTCAATTACGCTATGTAGAGGGCAGGGTGCGAATATGGAGAAAACAGAATGAAAGCACTAACCCCAACTGCATAGCCACAACTCTTCAATCTGGTGGGACAATATGGTTTGAAGGATGTTTTCTTGGCATTGCTAGGGGCCTTTGATTCGTGTGGAAGAACATCTGAATGGCCAAGAGTATTTAAATGTTATCGCAGATCAAGTATATCCTTTTATATCACTAAAATACCCTGCCAGAGATAGCAGGACAGTGTGCGACATAGCCATCCTGTGATGACCATGTCGTGCCGGTTCCGCGTAAGCTAGAGGTGTGGGATTATCAAAATGATGAGACATAGTAGTTCTTAATACAACTTTTATTAAGGAATAACTTATATTACTTAAATTCTAATTTGACAATTTTTTAAATTAAAAGTGAGAGTTAACGCAATTAAACCGTGTATTTAAGTCAGATCACGCAACTAGATCCTTTATCTCTATTATAATTAATAATACGATTCATCTAATTACTTATATCAAATATTACCTTTAGCTGATCTCCTTCCTTTACCTATAGAGATATTTATAATCCTTTATATACGACGTTCAACTTCTTTATCTAGGACTTCTATTCTTTCCCCAAAAATATCGGACTGCTAACTCTTGATCTGCAAGATTCCCCACTAAGCTATCTTAAGCTTGCCGCGCTATCGATCAGGGAAAAATTCCACACTAAATATCTCTAAGCTTGCCACGCTATATCTTATCATCAAAGCTTCTATCCTTTTTTTAGTATATCTCATTTACATATTATCTTTGTTTATCTTCTTGGTATTGGGTTGGAAAGTTTTTCCATTAATCGTGGCCGTCAAGAACATAGGGTTATGTTCGAAAGAGCGGGGGCGTCAAACCCCTAAGAAAAAAAGTGTTTATGGGGGTTCTCAACCTTAATAAATTACGTGTCAAATCCATTTTAAATTTCTTCGCTTGAGTTTTTATTTAAATTTTTAACTAAATTCTTTTAACTTTTATAATTTAATATTTATCTTATTTAATTTTATTAATTTAAAATTAAAATTTTTTAAACTTTAAAATTTAAAATCGTACAAAAATTTTACTCAATAATAAACATTAATAATTACTTTTTTTTTATCCACCTCCTTTTAACTTAATTTTTAAAATTTTATACACTTAAATTTTTAAAAAAGATATTCTTCGCAGACCCAATCTTTGAACCCCTAACACTGCTTGGGCTGGAATTTCCCCCTTTCTTGTTGAAGCTAAAAATTTCATAATTTCAATTTTAAGGGTATTCCCCCTAAATAAAACTTTTTTATTTCCCAAAATTAAAATTTCCAAAATTAATAATTATTTATATATACAAAAACACTCCACCCCCACATCTGGTTCCCAAAAATCCCAATAGCCGCGAAAACCCTTTTTTATTTTTGCCTGATCCCCCTTTTAACCAATCCTCATTACATAACAATAAACAAATTAAAATTTTTATACATTTAAAATACAAACATTTTTAATAAACTATTATAAAAATAACCAAGGAATTTTCCATCTCACTAACATCAACAAAAAATTTATTAAAATTTTTTTTTAAAAAAAAAATTTTTAAACAATCAAAATTCCAAAATTAAAATAAACCCTTTTTTTTTAAAATTTATAATTTTAAGAGCCGGGCTTCCCCTTTTTTGAATAATTTTAAACCCTTTTTCATAAAATAAACAATAAAACCATTTTTTATATGTTTTTAATCACTAAATTTTAAATCTATCCCTTCTTTCCCCCCTTTGACGGAATTTTTGTTGTAAGGCTTTAACCCGCGTCCTTTCCTTACTTCCCTTTTTTCCTTTTCTTCTTTTTCTCCTTTTCCTTAAGGATTTTGCTTCACAATTCGTGCTTTCCTTTTTGTTCTTTTCCCCTTCAGAAAAAAAATTTTTTTTTTATTAAATTATTTGTTCCCTTTTCCCCCTTTTTTTTGGGGTTATTCCCCGACCATTTTTGGGGATTTTTTTTAATACCCAATACAAACCTTTTTTTTATTTTTTCCCAAATGAACGGGTGTTACCTTTTTTGTTTTTGGGGTTTTTTGTTTTTTAATTTTTGTTTTCCCCAATCCCTTTTTTTGCCTCTCTTTCGTTTTAAGTTTTCTTTTATTGGACTCTTTAATCTTTTGTCTTTTTCCGGTCTGTTCCCTGACTTATCTTTATATTTGGGGATCCCTTTCCTTTCGCCTTTCCCCTTTCCTTGCGAATTTTCTTTTTATCTAATTAACTTTTTTTTTTATTTCCATTTAAAAATTTTATTATATTTTAACTTTGTTATGGTCCCTCTTTTTTTTGTTAAAAATTTTAAAAAATTTTTTGCCCTAACTTAAAAGGGTTTTTTTTTCCCAAATATTTACCTTTATTCTTATGTTTTTTCGCCCATTATAATATTTTTCCCACCTTTCCTTTTAATTTTTTTATTTCTACTTCTTTAAAAATTTTTTTCCTATTCTTAATTTTAATTTTAACTTTCCAATCAAAAAGTTTTTTAAATGGTTTTAAAAATTTTCGACCTAAAATAATTCAGCCGGTTTTTTTCCGTTGTTTCATTCACCGCCGTAAAAAAGGTAACAAACCAGAAAGTTGATCCCAAGTATCGTGTTGATCTTTAAACATAATTTGCAATCATTTGCACTATTCTCGATTAACTCTTTCGTCCGATTTGCGTGGTCATATGCACAGTTTTCCCCAAGCCTTATGCCTAATTTTTCATTAAGTGCTCAAAAATCTCGGTTTAAAAATTGGGGACCATTATCACTTTTTTTTTATTGGGCTCCATAACGCGATATAAAGTTAAAAAAAAAAATATCCGCTATTATACGAGATGGGGCCTTTTTAAAAGGGGAATTTCAGCCCATTTGCTGAAATGATCGGTTATTACAAAAAATATAGCGGTTACGTCTTATTCTGATATAGGATACGGGCCTAACAAATCTAACGTCACTATCTCATTCGGATAATTTGATATATGATTTAACCGACCAGCGGGTAACGCGTTTTTATAGTTATTAACTTGGCACATAGGGTGTAGAACATTTTGATCAATAAATTTTTCCCATGTACGGGAAATAAAAACGCCCCGAATTTTATGATACGTTTTAAATCTGCCTAAGTGCCCAGCAATTGGTTGTCTGAAATTCTCCATTATTTCTTTCCCTTAAAGATTTTGGAATTATACACCCTTTTCACCTAATGACGTTGCGTGTTTTGCATAAAAAAAAATCCTTCAATTAAACGGAAATCGGGGCCCAAACTCACATATCTTTTGCATTAAACCCGGGTTTATTTTCCCGGGTTTCTAAATATCTATAGATAGACCTAATTCTGGGTTTTTTCTGTTCAGTTTTTAATTGCCCGTGAAGAAAGTACCAAACCCCTGATTATGGCACAATTAATTTTATCACCAATTATACTTTAACGGGGTTCCTTGAAAGAATGTCAGCCACTGCATTTTGAGTTCGGGGCTATGTTCCCATTCTATATTGAATTCTGCTAACGAGTGCCCATCTAATCATCCTACTCGACAAATTTTGCCATGTGTTAGGCGTGTTAATGCGGCGTGATCTGTTTAAACAATTTGGGAAAATTCCCAAATATGTTCTAAATTTGTTCAACGCCCTATACTGTAGACATTCTCTTTCGGTTTTCTGTATAATTCCTCTCTGCGTTGTTCCGGGGGTACGTGACCCAAATACCACTGGTTGTTTTGTTGGTTAATACTGCTCCTAAACCAATCGAACTGGCACTGTAAATAACTCGAATGGCTCCTGAAAGTTTGGTAATTTTAAAAATGGCGCTTTTGTTACCGCCTCCTTGACCCTTCAATGCCTTTTTTGCTCATTGGGCCAGACAAATTTTTTTAAATTTTCGTTTAAGATTATAAAAATGGTCACAAATATCCGCATAATTTTTTAAAAAATTTCGCGTACCACTGGGACAACCAAAACTTGGACACCCTTTTTGAGTTACGGGGGGGCATTCTTGTATAGCTCTAAACCTTTTTTCTCATCCGTTTTAATTCCTTCTTTACTAATAATTAATCTAAATATTTCAATTCATCGCACCCAAATTTACATTTTCCTTATTTAATGTCAATCCGCATCCTTTAACAACGAAAAAACTTCCCAAATGTTCAACATGGTGAGGAAAGATGGGGACGTAATAAAACCCTCCATTAAAACACTCACAAATTTCCTATCACCGGTTTTGGGGGTTATGTCAATTTCTTTTTGAAAATGGGAGCTGCTCCTGATAAACCGAATGGCATCCCCTTGAAAAAAAAAAGGCCACTTTTTTCTACAAATGCGGTCTTCAATATCACTGGGGTTTACCCCTTTGAAAATACCCCCTTCTTTGATCAGAGATGACAAATTTTTGTATAGTTGTTCGTTAATAAAATCATTTAACGGAAAAGGGTTGCCATACTTTTTTATCAATTTAATTTTCTATAGTCACGAAATCTATAGCTTCCCGGTTATCCGGTGGTAACCCATTATTTTTTTTGCATAAAACCCCAAAAGGTGACGCGTATGGGGATTGAATTGGAACAACGTTTCCTCTTGTCATTTTTTTTTAGGGAAAAACTATTATTTTTCTTAGTGCACAATTAAAGGCCTTGAAGCTACTGGTGGGTTATCTCCCTTAAATTTTATGGTATAAAACATGAGTAAGACCTGGTTTCTCTGAAAATAACCCTTTAAAACTACTAAACAAATTTTGTAGTTTTGTTTCTCACTTCCCCAATTTTGTTTTAGATAAATCTATCTCAACTTTTTCCTTTAAATTTGGGTTTAACCACCTTATTTATTTGAGAATCTGGAATTTTCAACGTTTTTTATCAAAAACTAATACGATTCTTGACCCCTTATGAAAACGATACCAGAATACATGGGGATTCTAAATCTTTCAACACATGAAATGACCAACCTTTCGAATTGTCTGATCCGAATATTCAATTCTACAACCCCCGTTTTGGCATTTCGCACCCTGTGCTGTTATTACCTGGGCTCGCGATTTTTTTAATTTGCTTATAGAAAAAAAATTTTCTATAACTTCTTCCCATATAAAAGATTTATCTGCTCCGGTGTCCCTAGCGCTTTCAAAAAAGTGTTATTTAATAAAATAGGAACGTAAGTTTTCGGGGAAAACATATCGGAGAAAGTCTAAGTTTTCTTGTCGACCCCCTTGAGGATATTAACCTTTTCAAATTTAATCGTCCCCTTTTGTCCCATCGCCCGTTTAAATTTTCACTGAACCCTTATTTCTACGGGCCCTCTATTAAAATTATCATTTCGCTATTTCGAAATGGTGCCCCCGTTGCTGAATCTTTTATCATTATTCTGAAACCTATTCCCTGAACCCCTATTTCTTTGACGGCTATTCTCGTAAAAATCTTTCACTGTTATTTGGTCTACGTCTTTTTTCAGAATTCCCCCAGTTTCTACCATTAGCTTCAAAATTAGGCATCCTTGCATTTTTTACCCCGTCTTTCATATTTTCGTTCGTTTTTTTTGGGGAAAAAATCTCTTCAATTTAGCTAAGACTTCCAAAAGTTGTATCGTGTTTTGTGGATTGCGCACCTCCACATAGTCTTGTATCTGTGGTTCGAGTCGAACTAAAATATGATCCCTAACTCTCGGGGCATTTAATTCTAAACTTCTCTCTTTTTTAGTAAACTATACACGAAATCAGTAGGATCCCGATTTCTTCCCTTTTGGACGCGTAGGAATGAGACTGTAGTTCTTTTTTTATTTTTTACCCGGGAAAAGCCTTCGCTAAATTTAGTTTTTAGGGTGCGCAAAATCCGTGGCTGTATTTTTCACCCCAACGAACCAAAAATCGAATACCAATCCCCTTCCCCGAGATGACTTTTTAAAAAGGGACGACAGATTACTTGGGATTTCGTAACTGTATGTTATTATCAATAATCTATAAACTCTGCAATGTTCTCGACCCCGAAAAGTACATTTGGTAGAACCTATTCCACCTACATTACCTAACCCCGAATTATATAAGTTCGGGGCCATTGCGACATAGCCCCAAGATACCTTGTCGTCCGGGTTTCCCCGGGTTTGGGATTATCAAAATGATGAGACATAGTAGTTCTTAATACAACTTTTTTAAGAATAACTTATATTACTTAAATTCAATTTGACAATTTTTAATTTAAAAGGGTGATTTAAACCCCCAATTAAACCGTGTATTTAGAAAAAGATCACCCCTAGATCCTTTATCTCTATTATAATTAATAATAGGGTTACCCTAATTACTTATATAAAAATATTCCCTTTTTAGCTGATCTCCTTCCTTTACCTAAAAGAGAGGTTTATAACCCCTTTTATATACGACGTTTCCCAACTTTTTTTACCCTGGGACTTCTATTCTTTCCAAAACTATCGGACTGCTAACTCTTGATCTGCAAGATTCCACACTAAGCTATTTTTAAAGTTTTCCGCGCTATCGATCAGAATAATTCCACACTAAACTATCTCAAAAGCTTGCCACGCTATATCTTATCATAAAGCTTCTACCCTTTTTTATAGTATATCTCTTTTAAATATTATCTTTGTTTTATCTTCTTGGTATTGGGTTGGAAAAGTTTTCCCTTTTAATCGTGGCCGTAAAAAGAACATAGGAGTTATGTTAGCAAAAAGGCAAAGAACGTCACAAGTGCTCTTTGTTATCCCCTTTTTAGAAAAAGGCCCCTAAATGGTTCAAAAAAAGCATTACGAAACCCTGTACTATGAGATCAAACGGGGCATCTGACAGCTGGATCCAATACCAACCAATCTGAAGGCATTATAAAGTATCATTCAAATTTCTCATACCACATATTAACTCACAAAGCTCATGCTAAGAAGAATCCATGCAGTATTAAAGGGAAAAAAAAATGGTTGCCCAATATTATATTGAATTAGTGGTCATAATAATTTGGCTATTCAGTGTTTATGTTAATGATGTTCTTTTTTTGGTATTCCTTCAGTTCTGGAGATTGAAGATTCACTGTGGTTTTAGTCTTCTAGTGAGATTCATGTCAATCTTTATATCTTTAAAAACACACTGTTTTAAAACACACTGGCTGTTTTCTTGAAATAATTGTCACTGTGAAGTGTTTGTGAGGTTAAAAAAAATTCTGAAACAGATTTCTGTAATCTGCGGAGGAATTTGATGTTCATCCTTTGCTTAAACTTCAGCATTGCGCAACATGAACACCACTCGCTTCTGCAATCACAGCTTCACTGCTTCCAATCGGTGTGGTGTGAAAGTATCGGCTCAGATGTCGTTCTCGTCACTTTCCCAGGGGTAAAAATTATGAGGTCCGTTGCCAACAGCCCTCGACGCGAAGTCCCCCTTGTAGTGGGACATTCATATCACTTTAACTCAACTACGCTGCCTGTTATGAATCTCGACAGCTAAAAATTTAGTGGTAGTAAAAAAATGAATTAATCATATGGTAGTGATCCAAATCAGTGAATGTAATTTTACAAACTCTTCAGAGACTCGGATTCTGACATTGACTTTATAGGATTTATGTGACTTTTTTCTTTATTTTAATATGAAAGTTCCCCTCAAAAGATTAAAATTTGCTTGCGCTTGGCTAAGGAAAAATGTCAAACTCTTTTTATTTAACTAATTTCGTACAAAGTTTCGTATACAAGCCAACCACCTTACTTTAACTTTAAATAGGTTTTAAAACTTCTCGGCTTAATAAATGGGGGAAAAACACGGTTTTGGATTTTAAAATTCCCCTTAAATTTTTAAAATAACTAGGTATTTCCTAAATAAAATAAAATAAAAACAGTTAAAATATATATAATGGATGAAATATTTCTGCACCCCAAATTATTTTTTGGGAAAAAACTAATGATGAACCAAAAATGCAAAATAAATAATTTCAAAGTTATTTTATAATTATTTTGATGTGGGAACATCGACCTGCCCCAAAACTTTGCTTTACTAATGAAAACCCTTTTTGGGGCAGGGGAAAGGGGTTTTTCTCATTAAAATATCATTTTTCCCCCTGTTAATCCCCTTGGTTTTTTTTGATGGTATGAGGTTGATATTTGGAGGATCCAACTAAATTTAAAGTTCAGATCCCCAAAAACCCCAGGACGTATCCTCCGGTTTTATCCCCCCGTAACGTCGTCAGTCATTTTGTGCAAAAAAATTTTTTACAGCCATAATTTAATTATTTAAATAGTATTTTAAAAACTTAAAATTTTTCATTAAATAGGCCAAAAGGGCCGGGGGACCCGTCTTCATCACTCGAGGTCGGGCCGCTTTTTCCCGGGGTCCAGTTTACTTCATGGCCCCATCTCTCCCAAATCCCTCTCTCCCCTCCAAAATCCTTGGGGTTTTTTCTTTCTCGTCCGTTTTCCTCTCTCTCCCAGTTTCTCAAAATTCACCCCCCTTTTAAAAACCAGGGGGGGGGTCCCCCACACGCCCCCCGCCCCCCTCATTGGCAAAAACAAAAGAAAAAAGGGCTTTCCTCGTCTTCCTTTAGCAGGTCAAAAAAAGGGCTGCCCTCGTCCCGGGCCACCTTCGTCTCTCTTTTACCGGAAAACACAAACACATTCCCCGTCCGTCGGAATCCAGGGCGCCAAACTCACATCTATTCATCTCACACCTGGGCTTCCTTCCACTCTCAATGCATCGACTTCTATTAAAAACTTTCATAAAGGGGAAAGTTTATTGACCCGGCATTCCTTTGCCATTGGATTCAGACCAGATGTCTGCCTTGTCCCAGCCAGTCAACAAACAAAGACCCCATGGCCACCCCCGTCATCCAAATCTGTTTGGGGATGAATGGAATGGGATTTCAGATGAATTGACGGGGGGGGTTCCAAACAATTAAGCTCACCCTCTACAGGGCTATTTCCCCTTTTCTCAATCCTAGCCCCGGTGTCCGTTCATCCTGATTCCGTAGATATTGCTATAAACTTTCATTTATAATTTCATTCTAATTCTATTTCCTCCCCATTTCAATCTGTAAGGGTTTTAGTTTTCTTTGAAAATCGAAACCCTAGGCCTATTTCATAATTTCGTCAATTCGTTATTCAAAAAATACCTATGCAAAATATATACAGTTAAAGCGTGAATTCAATAATATTACATACTTTAACTGATTTGTCAAGTTGATTAGTCTTTTTCCAAATCATTCCCATGATCTGCTGGCAAATCCCCCTGTTGTAATCAGTTTCAACCATAACGTCCTCTGAATTCCATATGCACTGCCCCTAATACTTACTGGAAGAATACAAAACTACTTCAGTTTCCCTTTAATTTTATTTCGCCTTTTTTACTTTCCTAGAGCGATTTAAAGTAAGATCTTTCGCGCAGTAAAGAAAATTCAAATAAAAGTCACTGTTAATTATATACCGGTTGATTTATAAATAGTGTGACCAATTTGAGAGATTCATAAATTTTTATTGAATAAAGTTATTTACATGGAATTTTCAATGTGGTTTCCTCCAATGTAGTTTCGGCTTAGCTAAAAGAGCTTCTTTGACCATTTTTGGGGTATTTTTCCGACTTCCTCTTAAATTGTTTTTTGCCCTTTTTTTTTTAAATGCTCTTACTTTACGTCTATTTAAATATTTTTTTTTTAAGTATCCCCATAAAAAATAATCACAAGGAACACAGACGGGGGATGTGGTAGTCATTTATCGGGAAAAAGAAAAATGTTTTTTTTATATTTCAGTCATTTTATATTTGGGTTTTTTGCAGTATGATTTGGGGCAAAAAATGTTGGTAAAAAATAAAATTTTCCCTTGAGTTAAAAGGGACGTTTAATTTCTCTGAAGTGTTTCAAAACTTTCTTATGATAGTATTTAGCATTAATTTTAGATTCGTTCCTCAAAAAAAATGGTTTTGTTAAGCCTTGAGGGGACATTCCTATCCATACCATAACACCTGGCGGCCAACTTGCCTATTGCAAAACAGCTGCGTCTTTACGACGCTTTTTGCGAGAAATATATTGTTATCTCCGTTTTGACAGTTGTGAATGACATATGAAGCAGTGCTTTATCCGAAATTATCCATGTCTTGTATAACCTTTGCATAACATTAAATACAGAGGCAAAGAATGTTTTCTTCGTTTTTCTCCGGTCTTAACAGGCATTTGATGACAGTTTGAAAAATTTACTTTTTTATAGCCAATTTTTTTTTATCTCACGATAAATTGTCGATTGCTATATTTGTAGTTTTTTTGCCATAGGTGTTTGGGGCAAAGGAGTTTCTACAGCGATAATTCTTTTCAACTTCTTTTTTTCTTTTTCATTAAAGACTTCCTTTCGTTCATATTTTTCCCCTGGAGCGTTTGATTGCGAATCAAATTTTACTTTTCTTTGAAGTTTAACTAGTAATACAATAGAAAAATGTCTTTTTTGATTTTTACATGCTTTATTTATAACAGAATTTGAGCAACCATCCTTCAAAAGCTGAAAAATTTTGTTCCGGGTTTAAAGATTTTATTTTAGTATACTATAGTTTACTTCCACTAATAAAAATGGTTAGATTAGTAATTTAAATGTTTGATTTTTAAAATAAAACCAGTAGTAAAATGATAAAAATTCATCATAAATAGTTATATGCTTTTAAAATTGGTCACACTAATTTTGAATCAACCGGTATATATATATATATATTCACACACCTGGACATATATTCATATGCTCTTTTGTATTTTTCATGTGTAAGTACTAAAGAATAAAGTGTATTTAAATGATGTAAATGAAACAGATTTCATTTTAAGACTGGAAGAATACTCACCCGTATTAAATGACTAGCCATTACCCACTCACTTCACTGAGTATTTTATGATTATATATATTGTTTTAAAGTTATTGACATCAAGTCCTAGCAATAAGTTTTCGATTTTACGAAGTGGGCACGGTAATTTAGTGGTCAAGGTAATGGACTCGTGGCCGGCGCGTTATGAGTTCGAGCTTAGTACCGCTGAAGATCCGCCGTGTAAAGCTGAATTCACACCAAGGCTGTCAGCGTCGAGCGTTGAGCGTCTAGCCAATCAAAGACTTCATCTCGGGCGAAAAGAAGTCTATGATTGGCTAGACGCTTAACGCCCGACGCTGACTGCCTTGGTGTGAATGCGGCTTAAGGGGGCACGCACTTAAATATGTCGAAGCTCAAACTGTGAAGAACAAGATATTTTCTCGTTCTCACCTAGAGATCTAGGGGAGGAAAGAAGACTAGCCATGTCCAAAAACAATCTATTTATTGATATCACAATTACCAACACAATTCAAGTAATTTCAAAGAGAAGAGATGTTCTAAAATTAAGCAATATGTGGATTAATAACGAGATACGCCAAGTTTGCGAAGACTTTAAATACCGATCTACTTAATTCTAGATCAAATCTAACTTTAATTCTTTCACTTTGCCGATTTTTGAAATATGCTATAAAATCGAAGAATACCTGATCAGTAGCAATCCATCCTATCTCCTCACTTTCTCCCCTTCTAGCTTGAAAACCTAGACAATATATAGCCGACCTAATTTACATAATCAAGGTTTCTTTTTCAGAGGGTTGGTTATGAATTGATACACCAAAGCTTTCCAAGAGATGTTAGTGAAAGGACGCGGATAGATCCGTCACACAGACGACCTCCCGTTGGTGTGGTGTGGAAGTTAGGAGAGGATGGTGCCCGCTCAGGTGTCGTTCTCGTCACTTGATCATGGTTCAAAATTACGAGGTCCATCGCCAAAAGCCCTGGTGTTGCTGAAAGTACGACTCTAATATTCATTCACTCACTCTAAGTACGTGTGGGAGTTTATGCGTGTGTGTGAGAGAGGGATTTTTCCCCAAACACCTTCTAATTCTAAGGGTTTCGTGAGTCGAAAACGTTTAAACATCACTGATATAGACTATCACGTTATTATTTTGTGAATTATTGTCAAGAAAATTATTTACGTATTACTATACGAGACTGAATTAATTGAGACGTATAGCTCTACTCAGGAGGATTGTAACAGTGACCTGCATTCTTTTTTTACTAGTGACATAAGTAAAGTCTAGTGACATAAGTCTTTAAAGCCATGCATTATATATACCGTATTTACTCGAATTTAAGCCGTCATCGATTCTAAGCCGCACCCCCAATTCTCTACACGTTTTTGAGAAAAAAATTGTGTAAATACTCTTAATGAGAAACAATAAGAAGTTAATAATTTATTTACTTAAGTAGTACTAAAAACTTTGAAATACATTCACGGACAAAAAAATTAGCGCACCAAGAAGGTGTCGTCAAAATGAAACGAAATTTTACCTACATTGATATAAATGATTAAAAAATCAAAGAAAGAGGATAATTTATTTCAGAGAAAAAGGCAAAAGAATGAAGATTTAATACCCTGTAGAACTCCCTCTAGCATGAATGCACAATGCGATACGATCGGGCATTGAGGCATACAAATTCTATATGATATCTTGAGACATTTCGTTCCATATTTGCTGTAACCTTGCCTCTAGTTCGTTCAAACTCGTGGGATGCCCAACTCGCCATCCCAAATGATCCCAGATATGCTCAATTGGAGACAAATCTGGAGATTGGGCAGGCCAAAGAAGGGTAGTAACAGTGAGGAGACAGTCTTGTGACACCCTTGCCGTGTGAGGCCGAGCATTGTCTTGTTGAATTGTTGTCTTGTTGAGTTTCAAGTGGCCAGAATGGATGGTTACATTTTTCCTTTTGAAAGAGTTGGAAACTCACTTTCCCCCATCCAACAGATGTCTTACCTTCGATTCTAAGCCTCACCCGATTTTTAGTAGCAGTATGGAAAAGTAGTGCTGCTTAGATTCGAGTATATACAGTATTTCAATTGCCAGATTAATGTCGCATTTTATAAATTAAGGAAAAATTTTGAGAATATTGAACTCTTCAAAATTTTAAAGATGTAATACGATAAACGTGAATATTTAGCGCATATGCCCGTGCGCTTATTTTAATACTGAAAATTAATCTGGAAAGGTGATCCGAGTTTGTTTTTTAGCATTAGGCGAAAAAACATTGAACACAGCATGCAAACGAGATATAAGGAAATAAGAGAAAACCATGTGTCGTTAAAAACACATATTTCCAGCCAATCAATTCATACACTTCCCTGTTGCCAACCTTTTCATTTTACACAGAAATTTTTTAAAAATGTACATATTTGTCGGCATTAATAGCGCACGTAAATAAATAAAATGCACGTGATATAAAAGTACATGTATAATATTTTTTTTTTAATTTTGAAAAAAATTTTCAAGAATTTTAATATTTGAACATTTTTACCACCAAATCACCAAAATTTAAAATTTTGTCTAAATTTTACGAGGAGAATAATAAGTTCAATTTAAATATCAATTTTGAATTCAATGGAGAACCCGTGATTATATTTATCATGTGACCATCATAAATTTAACTTATTGAATACTTTAATGGCATGCTTTCAAATTTTGTTTATCATTGGATTATACGTTTGAGTCTCAATAATGACCAAGGATCATCACGGAAAATAACAATGGTTGATGTATAAAAAAACAAATATAATACTAAAGTTTTCATATAGCTTGATGAAAAAGTTTTGAGATTGAGATATATAATCTGGTACCTTTCTTGAGTCCATCAGATATGATTAGCTATGGAATGGTAAAATGTATATAGCTATATTTCAGAAAGCTATCCATTCGTCTTTTTAAATTTCTACATGTTTCAAGACGAATGTTGAAAACTAATTTGGGTACTTACGTATTAACGCCACCGCAGCCAAATTTGCACCACATGAATCGTGCCATTTTCCACCTAAATCTGACTGGCTATATTTTCCAAAATAAAGCCCATAAGTAAAAATCTTTTTTTTTTTTTCTCTCTTTTGCTGTTATGATATTATGGCTCCACTCGCGTGTGCAAATTTGGTTGCGATGACATTAATACGTAAGTACCCTGATGTACAAGAAATGCAAATAAGAATACATATGATTATATGTTTTTAGGGTTGCATTAAGCTTTTGTAAGGTAAAATTCTATTCACCGCGCTAGGCGAAGCCATTTTCAAACCCCGCCAAAAGCGTGCTTTTCAGAGTCGAGACCGTGGTAGCCGGGGAAAACGTGGCGCGTTGTGCCCGAAGAAGACAAAATAGAAAATTTTATGATTTTAAGAACAAATTCATGTAAAATTTAGCTTCTAAAAATAGAAAACTGAGGACATTCTAAAGAGAATAAATTGATGTCTGAAAGACAAAAATGGTAATTTTTAGCACTTGAAGAACAAATGCCTGTAAAATTTAGATTCTTCAAAAAAAGGTACTAAGAACATTCTAAAGATAATAAATTGAACGTCTTTTTCCACCGGAGGGTACACCATGACGATCCCTGGCTAATGATCTAAATTACATTCCTCGTGGGCAATGAGATTTTTCATAAAAAACGAATAATTGTCATAAACAAAATTTCACACAAACTTAAATGACTTTTGCTGAACCACGTACCCCTCTTTTCTTATACCCTTACACACGTCATGCGGATTATCTCTTGCTTTCGGATGGCATCCGCATTCATAATTATTAATTGCATTCTTCATTTCTCACATACGCATTCTGTTCCTACCCTTATATTCTATTATAATCCACTCATTGGTGAAAATTTTTTCAAACTACGCCAGAATGGCACCAATGCATGTTTTTCAAAGTCGAGGATAGGGAAACTGGAAGAATTGATTGATTGATTGAATATTAACGTCGCACTGTTAAGCTACACGAGGACTTTTGGCGACGGACCACGTAATTTTGAACCATGGTCAAGTGACGTGGACGACACCTGAGCTGGTAACCTCCTCTCCTAACTACCACACAACACCAACGGGAGGACGTTTCAGCTCTCGACAGATTTAAGGTACATCGTTACCCTACACGGCGGGTCTTTAGTGGTACTGGGCTCGAACTCGTGACAAGGCAAGCCACGATCCGATACCTATACCACTCGGCTACCGTGGCCACGGAAACTGGAAGAAAGCGAAGAAACAAAAATGAAAGAAAATAAATTATTTCTAAGGACAAATTTATGTAAAAAATAGCTTATAAAAATAGGTAATTAAGGACATTCTAATAAGAATTAATCGATATCCGTAAGATCAAAAAGGAAATTCTTAAATCTTATTGAACAATTCTATGAAAAATTAAAAAATTTTTGAAAAATAGAAAACTAATAACATTCCAAAAAGAAGAAATTCATATTTGAAAAAGAAACATTGAAATTTTTAAGACTTTAAGAACAAATTCCCGAAGTTTGGATTCTTAAAAAATATATTATAAGTATATTTCAAAATTATTTCAATGACTTTTACTTAACCTCGTACCTTTCCTAACATCATACGGATTCTCTCCTACTTTCGAATGGGCATCTCCATTCATGTAACCATCTATTATATTCTTCCGAATATTATTACCTCTCTCATTTCTGATACATTCATACTTTACAGCAATTGAAATTTCTTGCATTTAATACATTTCTTTTTTGCTTCCGAACAATAAAAAAAACCTGTTAAGCCTTGCACTCGATTCATTCTAAGCAACAAACGGCATCGCACGTCGTCATGAATTAACAATCAAGTGTGGAAAAGATTAAAAAAAAAAGGCTCAATTATCACTGTTTTATAGTTAGTAGGGTTGTCAAAGCTAATTATGATTGCAGCTAATTAATGGTCACTAATAACGATCTCAGTTTTAAAATTAATAAAGAGTAGCTAGCTTGGAGAACTTATGATCCAACTCGAAGACCAGAGGCGGATTAAGCGGCTGGCAGACATGAGGCCCCGAGCTTCATGGACTCTCTATAGTTATAAGTTTAACAAAAATCTTGTACCGATTTTGCAACCCCGATGATTACACGGATTTGAGCAGTGGAACAACTCTAGCTATCTTTCTGCCATATATCTTGTACTGTTGAAATTAGTACAAAATTTTTGCATACGTTTCTTTGCTCAAATTTTGTTTTGAACGAATGAATACTATTCAAGTCAAACAAGTTTGTTTTGAGTTCACAGCTCTGCTTAGTTACTCTCGGATACATATTATTTTACTAATTACGATAAATAAAACCAAATGAAGTTATGTAATGGAACATATGACGACTTCAAAGCAAACTATTTCAAACTGGTTGAATTTAGGCCTTGCTAGCACAAGGTTTATAATTATACTTCTATGAAGTCTGAATTTTACTAGCGAGTTTTTAACATTATTCCTCTTAATTTTGATTAACTTGTTTTGCATGGTATGCCAGTTAAGTTAAAATTTCAGGTAATATGCTTAGTTTTGTTGCAATTTTTTTTTATTATTGCTTTGGTTTCATAGGATCATTTTTTCACTATTAACATCCACATGTTTGATTTTTAAGAAATACAAAGCATTGTATTTCCAGTTTGATAATGTTTTTCTTTCAGTATGTCTGCATTTTACGTTTTGCTAATTTAAAGGAAGGAACCTATAATATAATTAAGATATAAATTTAGTTGAAAAACTTCTATACCTCTTTTTTGCTTTTTTTTGTTGTTCATTTTAATGCCGTGGCTTTGTCAAAAAGGTTTGGGCTGTCATGGAAATTTCAAACTATTTTTCAAATGTTTTATTGTTCCGTTCAATTTCAAAGATTTTTAAAAATAAATAAATTTGAAAATTTTCAGAAAAAAATATTTAATGATAATAATAAACTAGAATGTGTAAAAACATTTATATTGAATTAATGTTTTAACTGATATTAAGAAAATTTAAAAGGAAACTATATAAATTAAGGCTTTTGCGATTGTGTGTGTGTGTGTGTGTTGTTTCTAGTTTTTTTAAAAACAAAACTCTTGAACCTCATAATTTGGAAAGCTTACTTGATTGAAATATTTTAGGAATTTTGGTTATAAATAATCCGGGAGCGCTAAACTACATTTAGTATTAGAAATGAAACTATGATTTCCTTAAAGATAACGATATTTTTTTAAAAAATGTGCATTAAATCAGAAATTTCATAATTCAGTCAGAAAATTTGAGAAAGGACAAAATATAATTTCATGAGAGTTTAGAAAAGAAATAAAAACACCTGAAAATTATTATTTTAGAAAATCATTACAATCAGTAGAGTGTGAATTATTAAAAGCGTCTAGTCTACAAAAATCTCTAATAAATCATATCCAAAATTTCAAAACTGAATTTAGAAAAGTGGAACTAAAAGCAACTAATTTATCAGGGCTCTCGTTTGAAGAGGAAGATGGACAAGCTCGCGGGCAGCAAAAGCGAAAAATTATTTTCGGTGAAATTAAAAAAGTCGATCATAAATTTGAAAGAAGGGGAAATTTCGTAGTGAATTCCTTTTACATCATACGCGATATGACAAGAGCAGAACTATCCCGAAGAGTTGAGTAGCTGAACAGTGCGACATTAATATATTCACTCACTCACTCATCCCGAAAAGCTGAGATATATGAAATTGTTATAGAACGCTTTTCTGTATTTTTTGACGAGATATTATTACGTAAAATTAAGAAAAAAGCTATACAAAAATTAAAGGATCTTTACATATAGGTGATATTAAATCTTTTAGTTTTGATGATTAACTGGATTAGTTTCTACTATTTTTAAGAGAAAACATAGATACATGAAAACCACACTAAAAATTTATCGAGTTGCAAGAGAAATGGCATCGATTTTTCCTAATGCAGAGATACATTTGGAAATATTTTTAATAATACCGATATCAAATGCATCATGTGGTAGATCTTTTTCAGTTTTAAAGCGCCTTAAAAATTATTTAAGAAGTTACAATGGGAGAGAAGTCAAATTTAAAAATACATGGCCATATTATACATAGAACAAGATGTTCTGGACAAAATACACAGCTGGTCATTAAAATTACAGCACCATGAAGGAAAGTAAATACAAAATAGATATTTATTTTACGTTAACATTATGGTACGAAGACAGAATGATTAAATTTACAAGAAGTTCGAGTGTTTACAAGGGCGCGGAATTAGTAGAAACAGATACCACCCCCTGTCAGCTACAACGGTCCTCTCCCAATTAGCCAGGGAGTCGAACTGGGCTTGGATAACAGATATGGGCAACTCATTCTATACTGAAAACATTCTGAATACACTGATACATTCCATACCACACATCATCAACCGTATTAGCTGGAGAGGAGTGGTGGGTTAGTCTCTCAGCAGCACATAACCAGATTTTTTCAATGGGTGACAAATCTGTATACTGAGCTGGCCAGAGTAACAATCGAATACCTTGAGTATCGTGGAAGGTCAGATTACGACGTGCAACATATGGTCTTGTATTACTTCGTTAGACGATGGCGCTGGGCATGCCTCAACGATATGGCTCAACTACTGGAAGTAACACGACAGTAATGTACCAATCTGCGTTCAAATTACAGTCGATCTGAACTAGAGATGTGTGTGTCGTCTACCATTGGCTGCCCAAGCCATTACTCTAAGTGCAGGGACTCTATGCCGGTCGAATGCAAGCAGTTGAAGAGCGGTCTCGTAGGAGCTCTTAGACACGTACACGGTCATCAGAATACTGCACGCAGAACCGGGACTCGTCTGAAAAGACGACATTGTTCCACTCCTGTATCCAAGTTTGTTGTTTTGCGCACCAGAGTCAATGCCCCTCTCTATGCTGATTGTCAAGGGAAGACGAAGTAATGTCACCGTTCTGACAGCCCATGCTGCTGTAAACGTTGTCTCATCGTACGAGCAGATAATGGGCGTGCTCAAACATGCCCCTTTCCCGACTAATGGTCAGTGTTGTGGTTGTACGGTTATGCAGGACCGACTTCCCAATATGCCTTTGTTCTCTCAAGCGCTAGTCATGGGAGAATGTGGAGATCCAACATGCTGTTCATTCGGACCCTCAGCAACCTATCAATTCCATATTCGCATAAAGTAGTTTGATTAGGTCCAGTACGACGGGTGATTTCACGGAACGGTAATCCACACTTTGGGTAGGCAACGATACTGCTTCTATTAAATTCTGACACTTGTTGGTAAGCATTTCTTCTTATTCGAGGCATAATATGATATTCTGAGCAAACTCCGACCTTAGAAAACACTTTCAGAATAAGAAATCCACTACACGATTTGCTTTTTATCCAATGCTATGTCGTTTCTCCCACTTTCATCGTTTAAATGCACCGCAATACTAATCGTTTGTATATCCTAATCTCTTCTTCCTTTCATGTAATTTTGACGTTCGGCAGATCCTTTCTTCCTGGTGTTGCAATTTTAACCACCAGCAGTGTAGATACGACAAAAATAATTGATGAATTTGTCAAAGAGAAATCAAGACTTAAAGTTATATAGCAAATGTAAGCTCTTTAGGAAAGTTTTTAATTTTTTAAAGTGAAGTTAAGATTTTTCTTGAACCATTGAGTTTTATTATTAGCTATAAACTTTATTTTGTGAATTCAAGATCAGTGAATCTTTCACTATTTTAGTTTTCGACTCTTGAGCCAATGGACCTCAAAACTTTAACCACCAGAAGCCTCCAACTACCTTAATCCGCCTCTGTTGAAAACAAACAAACAAACAAAAAGTTCAAAAATCCGGGTATGCTAAAATAGGATCCAACCATTTTTTAATTTTATATCTTTTTCTTTCTAGATAAAACAACAAAAATGACCGTGGAAAAGTCGAAGCCGATCATGTCTGCAGAAGTGCTGAACCCCTTCGTTGTCAAACAAAGGCTCTCCCTTTTCCAGATTCTCAAGGTAATCAGGTCTATTTGATTGAAGTATCTCTTGTTCAATTGATGTGCGTTAAATAATCTACAATCTATGGATATATACTAGTTTTCTCTCTTTTGACAAATGTAACTCACAAAAAAGGATATAAAATTAATAAGGCAAATAAATACCTAGTATTATCCCAAAAAATTTCCCCTTACTGAGACGCCCCAAATTTTGATATGCTTCAATAATAAAAACCGTTTTCCCCACGTTCGGACACAGAAAAAAAACGATGGCATTTTGAAACTTTTTTTGTTTGCGATGTCTTTTTTTGGGGGAGTTTGGGGAAATGTAACCCCCAAAAATTTCGTTAAAAACTGGAAAAAAAAGAATAGTTTATTCCCTTTTTTAAATTTTTTTTAAAAATTTATTTTAAAACTTACAAAAAATGAAAATTTTGAAAATGAAAACCCAAAAAAGGGGGGTTTTAATTTGTTTTTTGAGAAAACAAATACGAAATTTATTTATGCCTTTTTTTCACTTTAAAGGGAATTTCTTTAATGGTTCATAATTGTAAATAAGTAGCATATTTTTTGTATTTATTTCCCCCGCAGGTATTACGTTTTTTCAAACCAACTGGCGACATTATATGAAACGAATCAGATGGTTTAATTCCAAAGGGCACAGAAAATGGACCCCCAGTTTGGTGGTAATCGAACGTCGGCATTGTTGCGATAGTTCGTACCCTCGCAAATAACGGACACTGTAGTTCCTTTGCCCATAAAAAAATTTTTGGGACAGTTTTTGTGCCAATTTTTCCCCAAAACCCAAAACCCCTTTTATGTTCAAACCCCCTTCTTTTTCGTGCATTGGGAAAAAAATCTTGTTTATGGTTTACCTTTTCCACGCATGTTAAAATACAATATTTCTTGATTATGATTGATCGAAAATAATGTTGCTGTTGTTGTTGTTACTTATGCCTCTGTCGATGTAATATCACCAAGGGCCCCGAAAATTTATCGTGGCTAACAGCCTCGGGGCAAAAACCGCTCAAAGCAGCTGTTGTTGAAAAGGACGGGAAAACGTGAAATTAAAGTCATTTTTTTACGCGAGAAAGTTGGGCAAGTTGGGGTCAATACAAGCTCTTCACATGCAATTGTACAAAACTTCATATACAGAGAGGCGGCGAACATTGTTCCCAAGCTTCTGCCGGTGGAACAGAAAGAACTCCGTCTTGCAGTTGTACAGGACCCACTTGACACTATCAACGCTGAACCTGGTTTCTTGCGACATCTGGCTGTTCAGAAATGAAAATTTTTTAAAAAAGACCCCTTTTTTCACTTACCGGTTTTCATTGAGCGCCCGGGACGGGGCCCGGGGAAAACTGGACTTCCGGGTTTTTCTGGTAATAAATTTTGATCCCCTAAAAAGGGGTGCATCAAATTCAAGTTAGGGGAAATATTTAAATCGGCACTGCGTTTTCAGGTAAGCGAGATGAGGCAAAACGTGGACGAAGTTGAAAATTCCAAAAAACCCCGATTTTCCGGGTGGGGGAATGCGGAAAAAGGTGTGTGAAAAAAGGGGGCCCCTACTTTTTTTATGGGGATTCTAATTCCACAAAGTAAATTTTTTTTCTGACAAAGGGGTGGTTTTTTAGAACGCCCTTTGTTGAAAAAACAAAAAAACAAAAACTCCGTAGATCTGCAAATTTAAAAATTTGTTCCATGAAAAAGATACATTTGGTTGGTTTTAAGAATTGGATCATATCAAAATTTGGTAGTTATTTACCGATTTATATATTTAAAAAAGGGGTCTCTTTTTTAAAAAATACGTTATTTAATTATCAAATGGGGGTTCGAATCCAGAGTAAGACATGGTTGTCTTCTTCGGGAAAAAAATCGGTCTTTCGTCTGTAATGGATTCCCCCTTTGAAAAGGGAAAACAGCGCACCTCTTCTTGTTATATAGGGGTCATCATCTTAAAAAATGTGTATATTCTTGTGTTTATTGTATCTTTCTGTTCCTTACTTGTATTTCAAAGTTCCCAGGATAAAAACACGACAACAACAATTCATTTAATCTTAGCGCCGGTTTATTCATTGTGCGCTTGGGGCGTACTCAGGATCCCGGGGGGGGTGGATGGTTTTTTGGTTAAAATTTTATTTCCGTGCCGTGGGCCTGTACTTTGCCCTTTAGGGCCCCAAAATTTGCAAATCGGTACTGTTAATCTTCGTTGAATAATTTGTCGACATGCTGATCAGAAAGACAGAAATCGTTTTCGTGCATGTGTGGAAAAAACGCATCATTTGGTGACGTCTTTTTATTTGGACGCCGAAAGTTAAAAAGCAACTACAATATTTTCTATCTTTTGCACCAAGTTTAAAGGGGGTGGTCCTTTGGATCCGTCAAAAATGGTCTATAGTATTCCAGGGATCTATTGAGGATCGATGTCAACTTTTTTTTATTTTAAAATTTTATTTGATTTTTAAGGATTGAAATTATTAGGTAATAATGTTCGTTTTAATGTGTATAAATGTAATGCGGGTTTGCAGTGGAAAGTGCGATCAACACGGGGATTTACAATTATTATTAATTAATTTTACACCTAAAACAAAAAGTAGGTTCTTGCCTATTATGCAAAATCCGTCAAATCAAAAAAACGTCCCAAATGCCGTGAAATATAGCCAATA
>BMAV01007794.1:0-10863 GCA_019973955.1 Trichonephila inaurata madagascariensis
ACATTGCCGCAGATGTGGGCTACCATCCTCTGTTCCATTTACCGTTAAAAAGGGGTTTTGCCTATTCAAGATAAAGGCGGAGAAGATTAGACTTCCCGCACCTCCCCCCCTTCCCCCCGGAGAGCAGATACGATGAACCAAAGTGAACGGTCCAATCACGGAAGTGTTCCTGAAAAAAGACTTTGTTTGTTTATTTTTATTTAACAATGTCGGTTACCCTTGTACCCTTTATGTATAAAATTTTATGTACGATTACTTGTATTTTTTAGCTATACTTTCCGTTTAATTCAGCAGTAATTGTTTTGATATAATTTAATCCTCTAAGCGGTTGCACTTAAATCTTCCATTCTGGAGATGCTTCAAAAATGCCCCCAATTTTTTTGTTTTTAGGTGGGCTCAAAAGCGGTTGAGCCTTTTTTTTTAAGGGGCCCGGCCGTTTTTGAATCTTCTTGAAGGCGGCACTCGGGAATGGCGAAATTTTGGGCAGACCTTTTGGATTAATATTATGGGGCATTTAAATAAAAATGTTCCATTTTTATATATATAGTTTTAAATCGTCCATTGGGTGGACCCGGAAAAATGGAGGAAAAATTATTTCTAACAGAAAAAAAAAGGGGGGAGAAGATAGGTTGGAATCTCTATGGAAAGGGAAAGGGTTAAAAAAAAAATATAATCAAAAAAAATATTTAAAAAACTTTTTTCCTCAAAGTGGATGAAGTTTTAAAGTGTAACCCCAGCCTCTGTTCCGCACCACCAATCAGTCCGATCAAAGTTTTTTACCTTTCCTTATCGAGCATTGTTTTTGACAGTGGGTTTTTTTTTTAAATTTAATAAAAGCTTTAAATGAAATTTGGGTATTTTTTTTTGAATATTTAGTATGTATCCTCTCATCGCAATAAATTTAATAAAATACCTAAATACCGCTTCGTTTTAACAAAAATTACTTTGACTTTTTCCTATAAAAGTTCAAACATCAACTTCATTCCCTTTTTTGTCGTCCAACAAAAATTTGGGTTTTTTTTAAAAAATTTTTATTTGCCCCCTTTATCTATATACCAGAGAATATCTTTTCCTGCCCAAAGGGGGCGAAAATTTTGAAAAAGTTTTTTGATCCACCTTTAAGGTATCCACTACGTTCGGAAAAGATTTTTTAAAGCTATAAATGAATAATATTTATGATATTTATGTCATTAGATGTTTTTAAACTTGTTTTAAAAAATATTATTATTAAAAAAAAATTTAAATACTTTTGACAAAAATGAACATTGAATGACCCCTTTTTAAAAAATTTCTTTTTTAAAAAAAAGTTTAATATATTTAAAAAATTTTTCCGTAATACTCAATACTCGTGGGGGCTGAACTAAATTTTTTTAAATATATAACTTAGAAGAGGATTTATCCATATTTTACTACAACTAGAAGGGAGAAATTTTAGATAAAACTTTACTTTCGATAAAAAATTATTTCATTTGGTAGTAACTCTAGAAAATAATATGAATTTTTCAAAAATCACTTGTTGGGGAACTCTCTGGAGAAGTCTTTACTTTATGTGAGAATATATATATATATATATATATATATATATATATATATATATAAATATATATTATTATTAGTATAGAAACCTTTTTTTATAAAAAGGAGAACGTTTTTAAAAAGGTTAATTTTTAAAAATATATTGCATTTAAATAATTTTTTTTGTTAAAATGTCCTTAAAAACAATTTTATACATGTAGTTTAATCTAAGTGACACTAGGAAATATACATGAAAATTATCCATTTATGCGCTTTTTTAAAATCATGGTTCCGAGATACCTTAAGTCCATGTTCTTGTATCACAGTGCGCAAGCAGAAATTTTATGATAGCAGAGCTTGTAATAATGCTCTCTGCTGTCTCATTATTTGATTGTGCTAAATATATGTTATGTTTATTGAAAATTTATTTTTTAAGTTCTGTGATAAATCTACATCTTTTATGATTTTATAGTCTGGAATTGCAATATTTAAGTCCTTATTATAATTGTGTTTTTTACAGGTATCGTAGCTATATAATTATTCTTTTGGTATGTATCTTTTTCTCTGTGTTAACCTCTAACCGTTACGAAGGTTTAGTAAATTTTGTTTTGAAATTTAGATAAAAGAAAAAATATATATTCATTAGATAAATTTAAAAAATTCTGAAATGAATAATGCTCAGAAACTTCGAGCAATACCAGTATTAGAGTGACACAACAGTTGCAAAAAATGCCTGGGAAAAAAAATTAGATACTATGAAAGAATTATGGAGAGGAAAAAGAGATGTCCAAAAATGGCACTAACACGCAAAGGGTAAAAGAAAATGGATTATTTTAGCAAGGTCACCTACTGCAATTATACATATGAATCGATGACAACTGTTCTATCTTAGAAAAGTGTTGAAAATTTTTGTAAGAGAGCTCGATTTATAACGTAAGCTAATGTAAAATGCTACGTTCACTAATAATCAATTAAAGAAAAAATAAATAATTAGTAAAGTATGTATTTCAACAGTATCTTAAGTCTTCCGACACGTAATTCTTAATTGAGTTTGCTAACAATCAAGTAATGTAATATCGACGAGACATATTTGAAAACATGAGGCTGCTAAACTTTAATTTTTACACTTCAATATCCTACTAAGAAAATGCAATTTAATTCTTTCTTAAGAGAGCCAGTACATCATACACATTCAAAAAATCTATTTTTCAATTTCAGTATTAAAAACTAGTGACTATTTTTCTGAATCTAAAAATGTATAACACTTACATGTGAGTTGATAAAATAACCTTAAAATATCTTTACTCCAATGTTTGATAGAAGATCCTTACCTCGTGAAAGTGCCGTTCGTGATATAATATAAATAGCGTCAAAATAAGCCTTAATGTTTAATTAGAAGAGTAGTAAGTGAATTTGAGGAATGGTAGAAGTATAGAAGAATTATACTCTAAATTATCGAAGTGTTGCTGAGGTCTGAGGAACCTCAGCAAGATTTTAAACGCAGAAATTGAATCACGTTATTAAAAGTCTTCTGCTTAGAGATATTAAGATAAGGAAATTGTGTAATAATTCTCACTTATATAGCAGAGTCGAATTAAGATGTACCGCTCCACATATGTAATTTATTTTGATATTAATTTTTCAAAAACTGAATAAGCTTGATGAAAATAAAATCGAGTGTCATGTCTCTTACTAGTATTGAAGCATGCTCGTCACAAGATCTTGGGCGTAAGATCTAAAAATTTTTTCTGTTCGACAATCTAAACTTTAAATTCAGTATAATTCAGATATAAAAATAATAACTATATAATCAGCTAAATCAAATCTATTAAGTAAAAAAAAAAGAAAAAAAAAAAGGTAATATGCATGTAATAAGAATAAAACAATGTTTAATTCAGAAGATTTTTTTTTTATAAAAATTTTCAAAAACAATGCCAGTTAAGATCGATTAATAATAGCTATAACTAAATAAAGGAACTTAAATAGGTTTCTAGAAATACCAGATTTCTCTACACAGAATAATTTAAGACTTTCTCTATGTTATTTATATTTTGATTTATTTGGTTGAATACATGCCCCCACCCAAATTTTTGTTCATTTGTAATGAAATGATTGTTATTTATGATAAACAGAAATGACTTTTTTCTTTTATACCTAATCTTTTTCTATTTTTCAGCAAATTTCCTTATAACTTCTTTATTATATTAATAAAATTACTATAAGAACATAAATAAAACATCACTGAAAAAACCTCTAAAGTTCCACTGAACATCTCTAACTTTCTGGTTATTACATAAAGGCTTTTTTTTATAAAAAGGAGCTCACGTTAAGAGTTTTTCCCCTCTCATTAATCATTACAATTAAATTTATTTGAAAGAAAATTGAATAACAGAATTAAAACACTGAGCAATCTTACTCATAAAACAGAACGATCGCATTAAGTAAATTGCATGCGGAGACACAATTGAACAAATAAATATGAAAAAGATAGTTTGTCTTTTCCAATTTGTCTTCTCCATTTTCATTACGAACTGGGTGGGGAATATCCGTGGCTTTTCGTTATATTTTGTACAACATGATTGTTTCGTTGCTCCTATGGAGGCCCCATTCACATAAATATTACATGTGATGTTTAGAAACAGGTGTCTAAAAACTGTCAGGTCCTAAGGACTTTTCTGCTTGATGTATAGGGCCTTGTCAACTCTAATTATCTGAATTGCTACGGAAAGGATGTATTCTTGTCACGGAGCTGTCTTGTTGTCAGAAAAGATGCTTATCGTTGTAGATTAAAGAGACAATTTCTTTTAAACATCGCAAATTAGGTGCAATTAGCGATTTTTAATGTTGTTTAAAGATTTGGCATTTCCCCCCTCATACAAATACAGCATAATACGAGGGGAAAAAGGGCATTTAGGATTATTTTGACACATCTTTTTGCAAAAATGTGTGAAAATTTGATTTGAATTTACTTCATGTACACATACAATATGCCTACTAAAGTCCCTTACCACCCACTTAACTTCGGAACGACTGTAGCTATATTCATACGTGATGTTTAGGTATAGAAAACTAGTCATGTGCTACTGAATAAAATTGTTTACCACTCCACCTGGTGATAAACTGTGGAGTTAGTATTCCTTTCTCAAAAACGAAATGAGATGGGGGTGATTTATACAAGTTGTAGACCATCATCGATTTGATACGAAAAGATACCTTGTGGACATTAATGCAAAGGATAAAACGGTTATACTGTGCATTTGTTTTTTCGTGATTTCCTACACAGTGATGTGAGAAAAACGCGATCTGAGAAAAAAAAAACAATTAGTTATGACAATATACCTTTATATGATGTGTTCAAACTCCTTATCGTCAGCTGCAATGCACATTTGAATCCTCTTTTAAATGTCTCGTTTCCTTTTCGAGATAGGAATGCTTACTCCGCGCAGTTTACCACTAGGTGGTGCCGTAGCTAGTTTTATTCGGTAGCACATGGCTACATTCTTTACCTAGACATCACTTTTATGAATATAGCAACAGTCATTCCGAAGTTAAGAGGATGGCAAGAGACTTTAGAGGGCATAATGTATATATATATTTTACACACACACATTAGTGTGCAAAACTTAGGCAACAAATTCATTTTTCAACATATATCCATTAAATTTCTAAAAAGGGCTTTTTGCGATCAATAGAGTGAAAAGAAGCTCAGTAAAATGGCGATGCATTTGCAGATATCAGAGCTATGGCATCAGCGGGGACATCACGGCACGCGAACGAGTGATATGCGCACTTAGTGCCAAGACAATTTAAAAAGAGAGAAAGGACGCATTTCCAGACATTTCCCACAAGTGAAAGTGAAATCATACGTTCATAATGACTGCAAGAAACTATCAAGATGCCTTTACATGTGGTAAGCACTGATAGGTAAGCTTGAAAAAGACGTTGTTTGATAAATGTTGCTCAATAATTTGGATTTAACAAAAGTGTAGTCTCAAGAGCTTGGAAAGCCTTCCAAATGACGAATAAAGCTATAAGAAAGGTTGTCGGTGGTCGGTTGAGGAAAACAACGGCAATTAATGGCCGGAAAATTGTTCTTCTGTCGAAAACAACCCGGAACTAGTCCTCGGGTAACATTTCTCAGCAGCTACGCCCGGAAATTGGAAGACACATATCATGGTTTACGCGGTGGCCCGATGTCTGCATAAATGTGGATTATTTGCAGGTCACCTTGAACGCTGCATACCAATAACAGCAGCCCATTGGCGGCACCGTTTACAGTAGTGTCAAGAACACAAATATTGGACATCTCATCAATGGAGACACTTTCTGTCTACTGATGAGAATCGTTTCAGTCTGAACAACGATTCTCTGAGCCAGTTGAAGTTAGGGTAGGTCATATCCTTAAGAAACTTTGGAATGTTGTTCTTCCACATGGCGAGACGTCTTTTACGGTTGTTGCCATGTGTTTTTATCCTGAGATACATATGAAATACAAGTGGAAGAACAGAAACATACAATACACACAAACAGAAGAATATAGATATTTTTTACAGATGATGATCCCAGCATATAACAGAAGAGGCACGCTGCTTTCCATTCGAGACGGGAATCCATTACAGGCGAATGTCCGATTTCTTTTCCCGAAGAAAATACATCCATGCCTTACTCGGGATTCGAACCCGAACCCACTCGGTTACAAGCCGAGGGTCACATTCACCATACTGGTTGGGCGGCGACGTTTTTTACTAGCATCATCATGTTATGAAATTCTTTTTCAGCTTTGTTCCATTATGTATGCGTTGCAACCTTTAAGTGCTGCTTTTGTGTCTTTACAGTGTGAATTTTACGTCGTTCACACACACACACACACACACAGTAGATTTTTTTTCGGAATTACAGCACAATCTAAAAAGTTGCTTAAGTTTTGCTTTAAGTGTATATAAGTACAATGTAACTTCTGTTTCATTCCAAATTTATTAATAAATTTAAATTTTGTACAGATTTTCCAAAGGTACAAGAGAAAGTTTGTTGTCTGGAAATTTCTTGAGTATCTGAAACGCTCTAACAATTAAATGTTCATTGGTACACGAGAGTGATATAATAAATGCACATATTAAGAAGTAAAAACACTTAACATTTTTAAAAACAAAATTTCTTTTAATGGGAAAAAGGGTAAAAATAGAAAGATAAAGAATAACAATGAAATCAAGAAAGATTTCCAAAAATAACTTTTATTTTTGAAAAAAAGAAAGAAAATTCTTTACAGAATATTTTTTTCAAAAAAAGAAAACATGTTGGTTATTCACACTTTACTTTTTGAATTCACTTTTTTAACTTTTTTTCTTACTTTGACAGTTTTAATTTATTGTCACAGTAGCAATCACTAGCCAACTAAACTGGAATTGTATACATGTTTTTAATATTTATATACGAATCAGATTTCACAAAAGGAAATCCGTATTGTCTTTTCAAAATTTTAATTAATTCTGTTGGGCTATATAGGAGGGCTTAACCTTCAAACCCCACTCTTGTGTATGCCATTCGTAGCAGTAAAATACATTGTAAACCATACAACATAAAAAAAGAAAGAAATAAAAAAAGAACCCACAAAAATAATTTTTTTTCAAAATAAATAAATAACGATGATATTAAAGATTTTCCAATAGGTGGAGTCTTTATTTGATAGAAACGTTCAATATATGCATGGCAGACAAGAACAAAAAGCCGAATTATAACAACAGAAGAGAGGAATTTAAGGTTCTTCCTATTTGACCGGACATACTCTTCCTTAATCAGTACATTTTATTCATTTACTCTGTTTATTTATTTTTGAATGTAAATGTACGAAAGGCGTAAAAAAATAGAGATACGTAAATCGGAAATGCGTGAAAATGGTAGGAAATAAAATAAAGGTAAATAAATAAATGAATAAAAAATAAAATAAAAAACCGCTTTCTTCTAAAAATGGACTACAGATGAGATTTTTTGTGAATGTACCATTTATAAGTTGACAAACAAAAGTAATGCAGTTATCAATCTTTAAGGTTTAAAGAAATTTTCTTTCGGACAAGAAACGAAATCTTGAGTATAAGTCAAAGAATTATTTAAAGATAGTAAGAATCCATTTTTCAAAAAGAAAGAAAAATAGTGTCATTTGATTTATTAGGATTTAGCTTAAAGACACACAACATAAATGCTTCATTTTATACAACTGTCAAATTCTAAACTTTCATTTAAGGAACAAGCCGGAATAACTTTTTACATGTATCCCCTTTAACATGCACCCTTTTAAAAATATATACCCAAATTTCCTCATTTCTTAATTTATATAAAATTGGTAAAATAAAACTTAAATATCATTATATCACTAAATTAAAAGGATTTATTTATTCTGTTCGTTGGTTTTAATTTACAATGAAATAGAATTACGCAGTCATTTATAACAGCTTACCTCGCATTTCAAAAATGTGATCTAGATCAGTGAAGTCGCCAAATTTTTAAAATTTGCCGGACCCCTAAATGTTGTCTTGAAATTTGGCGGACCACTGAATAGTCCGACCATTATATGAAGGACCACTAAGATTACTGAATATTATATGGAGGACCACCTACATAACTATAATATGTCACTTATTTACGTCTTTTATTGGCATTTCATATTGCAAGGGCTTTGCGAAAAAGCTAACAAACCGGCAACTCAAAACAATATCAGTGTTATGATTGCCAAATGTCGACTCATAATACACTGGCAAAGTAGCTAAAAAAGTCAGACTCTAAATTCAGAAGAATTTCGCTAAAGTAGTAGCTAACATTTGAAAAAAAAGTATTATCCATATTCCACAATACATTATGTTACCCCACATCATTTTGAAACTGAATTATCATAAAATACAAATAATGCCTTGATTTTTCTGCGTACCCTTAAACATTTTTTGTTACCCGATTGTATTGCTGATTTAAAATTCTTCACCGGGTTGATTAACTCACCCGTTAAAGTCGATCATTATTACCGGCAGAAAACCCTAAAATTGATAGAGCTGCATTCCAAGTAAATGATTTTACTAAGGGTATGCAGTAGCAGCGGGCTTACGCGCGGTCAGTGGGACTGGTGGTAACCGGTCAGGGGTATGATTTACTTACAGTGATTCCCAAAATTGGTCTATATATCAGGGGTCTATAATTTCGAGGGGTCCACGACAACGAATAGGTAAGGGGTTCATATGAGGTGTAAATGGGGTCTATGACCAACCCTAAACCAGATTGTACCTTTTAATTTTAAGAAGGTATGAAGTGTGAACCAGATTTACCTATTTAATAGCTTTATTTACTAAATTTACTGGGGTTAATTTGCAGTCATAAAGGTGACAGCAAAAATTTTATTAAAAAAGGTGTCATTTTAATTCTTTCCTTGCACGAGAATCAAACTAAAAGAAATATAAAACTTTGGGCTATTGCGAATTTTAAGTTTTTCAGTTTGTAATATACAATCTGTCGAAAAATGACGTTTTTAACTATACATTATTTCCTTCAAATACCATTTATTCAAGTTTTTGAAACTGGTTTGGAAATGGTTTGACTATGGTAATGTCACAGTAGGTAATGAATTAATGTTGTCACATATTAAAAATGTCTGATTCAAGAAGGGCCGTTTTAATAGTCCTGAATATCTTAAAGTAAAGTTTAGAAACGAATACCAGCAGTTTTGGCTTTAAAAAGATATGCCTGTTATTTATACAATTATGGAACATCTCAAGAAAGTTTTTAATTGCTTTTCCCAGAGAGGAGGAGTTTGAACGTGTTTCTCTCAGAGAGAGAGTCTCTCCAAAATAAAAGCAGAAAAAAAAAAAAAAAGAAAAGAAAAGATTGAATACACTACCAACCGAGGAGATTTGGGTTAAATTCCTGTAAGATTAAAACTTAAAATGTTGAGAAAATTTGTTATTTAAGCTTAACAGATTCATCCCACACAACAAAGCTTATTTGTTATTTTATGTAACAAGTGTTTAATTTATTGTTGGAAGTTTGATTTTAGAAGTTAATTTACATGTGTTTCTTGAGTCTTAAACACTACTTAACTACTGTTAAAACACAAAGCTTTTAAAAAGTAAGTATGCTGTAAGCCACTTACCTGGCAGCTACATTTTAAACATTAAAGTTGATAAGTTGGCAAAAATTTAATATTAGGTAATGGGTTTTACACAAAACCAAAAAACAAAAAAGGGGTTTTGAGACAAAAAGTTTGGGAACCTCTGATTTGCTGTAAATCGAAAATTTTTTTTAGTAGGGTCGGAGATGAAAAAAACAAAATTTAAAAAAAAAAATTTTTAATAAAATCTTAGATAACAAAAATACAAGATCGCAAAATAAAATTTTTTAAATTTAAAAGGGGGGTGCAAAAAAGTATCATCGGTTTAAGATTTTTTTTTTTTCCCCAAAATTTCCTCATACAACAATTTTTTTTCGGGGTTTGTTAAAAAATCGCCTTCGTTGAGTCTTTTTTTCTTAAGAAAAATTTTAACTCGTTTTCAATTAAACTGAGGCCTTCTGTCAAAATTCCCCACCCGGGTTGATCTTCGATTTTTGGGGTTAAAAAACCGTTTCTTTATCTTTCCATTTTTTATTTTAGCTTCGATAGTGGGGGCCCCGGTTTTTTAACGTCATCACCACCCCCTTCTAAATTTATTTTTCCCGACAAGATCGACAACTTTTTAGTCACATTCTTTTTACTAGGTTTTGGGCCCGGTTCCGCCTGAGTTTCGCGATGAAAAATAAATAAATAAAAAACGAAACGACGAGATTTGGTTGGGACCCGGGGTTTCGAAGTTAAAAATTTTTGTATATGCATTTGGGCAAAACCAAAAAAGTAAGTACGTGTTTATCACTAAATTTAAAATTAATTAAAAAATAAGTATTCAAAAATTTTATTTAGCCGACCGAAAACTTATAAACAAAAAAAGGACCCAATATTCCTTTTCAAAATACCAGCCCGTTTAGCTAAACTCAAACCCTTTTTGCTTTTATTTTTTGGGTATCCGTTAAAATAGCACTTTTTTCAACCTTGCGTGTGAAAAAAGGGTTTTAATGCTATTAACGATGTCGGTCTTTTTTTACCCTTTACTATTAAAACAAGGGGAAGGACTTTTTTAAATTTTAAAGTTGTTGAAATTGTTTTAAAAATTCATTTCAAACAAAAACACCTTTGTCTGTAACTATTTTTTTCCCCTTTCGTATATTTAAAATATTTTCTTTTTGCGGTTTAGTTTTAATTTTATTGCATTCAAGGAACAATTCGATAATTTCGCGCTCATTGCATGATTATCATGAAAAAAATTTAAAAATCTAAAAAAC
>BMAV01007795.1:0-22988 GCA_019973955.1 Trichonephila inaurata madagascariensis
TAAAAAAAAGTTATTCGTTCTAGACCAAGCAATTTAAATAATGAACGGCTGAAATGTAGCATAAAAAAAAGAAAAAAGTTGGAAAAAAAAAAAAATTTAAATAAGGTTGAAATTTATGGGTAACTTTAATAACACTAGAGTAAATATAATAAAATAATAATAAGTAATTTTATCTAATATTAGATTATGGAGATAACAATAGCTATAAATATTTAAGTTTATAGTAATAACAATTATCAATCTCAAATTTTTAACCCTAACATTTGAATAGTTTATTCATATAACTATTAATAAAATTGATTGGTTTTTTCTGATTTAAGCAATATATGAAAATGTTTATATTATTTATAATGTTGTTTTTTTTACCAAAAATTTATTACGTTGTATATAATTAATAACAATATTTCTGAATATAAAAACATGTACATTACTCCCCCAATGGGGAACTTTTATAATATTGAAATTAAATTTTCCTTTTATCATAAATATTAGAAACTATTACATTATCTTTTTTGACATTTATGTCAAAAAAATTTCTTCTTTTGTTATTTTTTTGTCTGTATTAAATTAAGATTTGTGGAAAAAAATTTAAATATTAGGTAAAAAATTGGGTTTGTTTGCCAAAATGATTATATCATCCATATAACGATAAATATAATATTTAAAATTAATGTAACTCTTTTCAAAATAATGGTAAAAATTTTAAACAGTTGCTGCAGCCCTTGAAACCCTTTAATCTGCAGAAAATAGTTACCTTTATGATATATATGTTCTTTTAATATAAAACCCAAGTAGTGAACCAAATCTATCATAATTAACATTATTAAATAAATTATCTTTAAAATTTACAAGTATATTAATCAAATCATCATTTAAAAGAGTTAAAAGATCTTAAAAACAAACTATAGAATGAATAAACTTTTTATTTTTATTTGTCCAATAAGTGATTTACTATTTTTTAAAAATGGCTGTGGATTTCAGATTTTTATTGTATCATGCAATATTTCATGGAGAAATTTACCTGTTTGTGATATAGTAAAAACCATTTTAACTGTCCTAAATTCAACTGGGTCTTTATGAAATTTGGGGGAAAATTTTATATATATATATAAATTTCCCTAAATAAATCTCAAAATAAAAAAAATTTAAAACCCGATATTTAAAAGATTTGGCCCCGGGGGGGGACATCCCCCTTAATGTGTACATATTAAAAAAAGAAGAATAATTGAAAAACAAATTTTTCTTTTTTTTATAGAAATTTATTGTTTATTCTTAAATTTTGTGTATTTTGAATTACAGTCGGACTAATATCTTACGAATTTCTATTTTGCTATGTTTTTCCTGCAACCAAGAAAATTTTACGATTTTCTTTGTTAAATAACTTCCTTTAAATAACTTCCAAAATTCTCTTGTGATTTATTCTATTGATCTTTTCTATTTATTTTTAAAATATTTCTGAACATTTTTCAAATTATTCTCTTTTTGAACACATTTTACAAGGATTAATAACCTTGAACTGGTTTTAACTGGTGCCTAACTCACCGAGAGTGATAAAACTGTCATAATTCTGAGCATTTAATTTTTTCAAACAAAAAACTTGAACAAAATTAACGGACCTTATCAGTAATTAAATTTAAGGACCCATGTGGGATGTACACTTAAAATTACTGTTTATTAAATAACGCATGCTTGAAATTACTTGTAGGTTTAAAATTAGAAAATGTCATTAAATTTATTACTTTAAACAAAATTATTTTTTTTAAAGTTGAAAATACAGAGTATTTCTAGACAATGGCTTTTTTTTTTACCTTTCTTTCTTCGCTTGAAGATTTTTTTTTTTATGGGTAAGATAAAATAAATAGGATATTAATTTACAAAAAAATGGTATGAATATAATTACTTTTTTAATTATATAAAGTGTTTATTAATTTAAAATTTGTTTTACTTGGTTTATAAAGTATATTGAAACATTAATCTCAATTTAACGAATTTTCCTCATAATGAACATTTTGTCGGGATTTAGGGACTTCGTCAAATAAAGTGAATCAGTGAATATTAGCGTCGCACTATTCAGGTACTCGAGGGCTTTTAGCGACGGACCCCGTAATTTTGAACCCTGGGCAAATGACAAGAATGACACCTGAGATTGCACCCCTTCTCCTAACTTTCACACCATACCAGTGGAGACGTTTGAGCATCACTTACAGGAAGGGTTCTTCAATGTTACTAGGCTCGAACTTATGCTACAAGTCGTTACCCTGACTACTAGGCTACCACGGCCACCTTCGTTAAATAGAGATCCGACTGTATATGATAAATTGCAATTTTACTATGAATATTCATGTTTTTCTCTTTCATGCCAAAAAAGGGCTTATTAAAAGTAATTGATACGTTGACATGGAAAAATGAATTTAATATTATATTTAAATAATTCTCATTTCCTTAAAGGATAATTTTATACTTTTGTTCTCATATATGTTTAATTTTATAGGTATACGTGAAAAACTGCACCAAATTCTACCTATCTTATACTGCTTATAATGGATCTTAATAGAGCTGCCCTTTTTGCAAGCGCAGCGGCAGCTGATTTTGAAATTACTGATAAACAACCCAAAGAAACTGATGAGTAAGTTTCATTACCTTGTATGGTAACGTAATGCAATATTTTTAACGATTTACAGTAATTCATTGTTGTATTGTTGGTTAAAAGCTAAACAATTTTGTTAAGAGATTTTTTATTTTATTTGAATACAAACTTAAATTATACTCTCTTTTGAAATTAATTAGTCAAAATACTGATTTCTTTTTTTTTTATTTCTTTTATTCTTTATATAATTTTTGGACTTTTTTAAATATGCGTTCAAAATATCGTAGCTCTAGCTACATTATTCTGTCAGTTATTTGAGTTTTTTTAACTTTGAGTGAGTGAGTGAGTTTAGGGTTTATTGGCGCAAGAGCCGGTTTCTGACTACTCTGCATAAACATATGTGTGTTTTATTTACACTATAAAAATTTAAAAGTACAATCAAAATATTAAAATGTTATACAAAAAAAGTAGTTTATTTAAATCAAGTATATATATAATATCGTGTAGTGTATAAAAAAGGTGATGAAGTTCTAAAATAAATTATCTAAATTTTTGGGGGATTAGCCCACAAAGTCCGATATATAGGATGGAAAAATATCATTTCTGTATTTAGTCAGGGTCAACCAGCGTCTGGTATCTTTTCCTTCTTATTTCTTCCCTCGACATAAATACACAAACATGTCCTCGTGGACGTGCCCTGTAAAGGATTCAATCTTTCTATGGGTTTGTGAGGCGCCACCTGTATTTCTATTTTTTTGGTTTACTAGAAAATGTGTTTGTTGAGTCGTGGGGTAATAGCTTTATGAGGACACTTCTTGCAAGTTTTTGTCACTTTTTTTGGAGCCTGGAACGCAGGCCCATCTGACCTGAATTACACCCTGATCAGAGAATTCGTTAAGGATTTCTGCTTCAGGAGTGGTCAACAGGTCAGGTTCATATATGACACATCGGCTGGAGCTTAAGAGATCTGTGAGGAATAACAGTAAGTGTAATTACCTAAAAACTTTTTGTAGATGAATGGGATTTTTTGATTGAATAGATGATTTTGTCTCCACAAGTAAGTCACCAGATCGGATCTTTTTAACAGATTTTGGCTTGCCTATAGCTTGGAGGACATTGAAAATTGCAAAGAGGGATTTTTTTTTTTGACATTTCATTATCGGTTAACGATAGAATAATAATAATAATAATAATAATAAAAGTGCAGTAATAGCTATCTGATCAATGGTGTGAAAGTTGGGTAAAACAAGGCCTTTAACAGGGCACAGCAAATTTGGACCCACAAGCGCGAAAACAACTTCGTCCTGGCGCGCCTCCACCCACCACGGAGTCCAACAAGGGAGGCAGTGTGCCGGTCATCTGGCAGAAAACAGGCATGGCGCTTACCTGGAGTACACCCAGAATATAATGCTACAGCATCAGGGCGAGGATCCAACGGGTAAACCCGCCACCCCTTATCTGCAACACTAATCCTGCCGCAATGTCTCTCCGAGGACATCGAAGAGAGGTATCACCAGCCGATTGATAGGGGCGGGCTTACTCCTGCCACCCGTCTACAGCGAAGCGTGTCCAAAGGGAACGCAAAGGTATCCCCAGGACATCATTTTTCTCCTTACGGGAGGCTGCAGACGAAAAACATGCGGGTTGGGAAACCAACGGTGTTAGTCGAAAACAAATAAAGCAACAAAACCAAATATTTTCAAGAAATCTACGAAAAAGAAACTAAATTAACGCAATACAAAATGTAAACCAAAATATGTTAATAATAAATTGAAAAATTTATCACATAAGAAAAACTAACGAATGAATTGAACTATGTTCATTTCATAATATTTGTCTGTGATCTGGACGTAAAAATCTGTGATCTAGACGGGAAAAGAAGGAAAGGAGAAATTGAATGACAAGAAGGAGGGTCGAAAATAGAGAAGGATCACTAGGGTACCCCGGGTTCGTTAAGCCCGTGTTTACCAAAGACAGAAACCCTTTTGGGAAAAAAAGGAAAAAGATCATGGGGTACCTGGGGATTGTGAAAACTTTTTTTTTTTATTTAAATTTTTAAAAAATTTTTAAAAAAATTATTTAAAACTATTTTTTATTTATTTTTCCCCCATCTTTTTGAAAAATCCAGTGTAAGGAACCTAAAATCAAATTTTTCCCAAAGATGGAAGAAGTTTTTCTCAGGTTTTAAAAAGTAAGACCACCTCCATCAATCCTGATGAGATTCTATCAGAGATAAAAAGGGACTGGTGTACTCCTCAACACATCTTCAGAACTGCATCTTTTCTACACAAGACCAAAAGGGATTGATTAAATCAAGAAAAAGCTCGTCCTCTTAAACGAAGATATTTGTCAATTTATATTAATAAAACCACTTCGAAGATTGTATTTATTATTTAATTTTTAAAATTATATTTTTAATCATAAAATAATATTTCACTAGAAATGTCGTTTCCCTTTTCCAATTTTAAATAATATATATACATTCGCTTCTATATAATGAATTTTTTTATTCTTACAAATTTTTTATTTTATGAATTTTTTCCTGAACAAGAATATCTTATGACTTTCTTTTTTAAAATAACCACCAAATAAAAGAAGTGTATTTTTTTTAACGAACTTTTTTTTTTCCATTTTAAAATATTTCGGACATTTTTTAATTTTTTCCCTTTTTAGCATATTTTACGGGATAATAATCTTGAAATGGTATTACCAGGTGCCTAACTCACCTAGAGCAAAAGAAAGGCCATAATTTTTCAAACAAGAAACTCAAATAAAAGTAAAGATTTTTTTAGTATGAAATTGAAGGACGCATGTGGGAGTGTATTTTAAAATTACGGGTTTTAAAAAAATGCACGCTTAAAATTAAAAAAAACCGTTAAAAAATTCATGTTTCATATAAAATTACTTTAAAATTGAAAATACTTGTACCCTGGACAATGTCATTTTATTTTCCTTGCAGATTTCTTTTTAATGGATAAGATCAGTGGCGACAAAAGTGCTTGGAAGTACGGACACCCCCATAGCCTTGATTTTTTCGTTTGGGTTTATAACCTACGTATATATTACATAAAATTTAATTATGTATTTGTTATCAATAATTCATTTTATTAATTAATGCTAATTATTTATTCAATTATTAATTTTCTATTGATTTTGTTCCCGAAAATCGACAAAATCAAAAGAATATGTTGGGCGGCGTAATGGAGCATGATACCAAAATGGTGGACTTTCGATCCTGGACCCCTCCCTTGAAAATTTTTTGTGTGCGCTACTGGGTAAGATATATAAAATGAAATATTAAATTTAAAAAAAAAAAAGTGTTAATAATTACTTTTTTAAATACTTTATATAGTGTTTATGAATTTGAAATCTGTTTTATGCGTTTTTAAAGTATATTAAAAGATGAGCTACTATTTAACGAGTTTTCCATTTTACGAGCTGTTTTTCATGATTTAGCGACTTCGTTAAATAGAGGTTCGACTGTACTGTAGTTCTGAAACTATTTTTCTCTATAATCACACAATGATTTTGCTGAAAAACCGATAAATTTTTTTTGTAAGTTATGTATTTGAGGATTAGCAATTTCCTAAAAGTTAATGATTTTTTAAAAAAAAAATCTTATTTTTTTACATAAATTGATTTATTGTTATATACCTCTTTGTATTTAACTTTGAAAGTAATATTTGGATCATTGCACACAAACTTGACTTGATAATTATACGTTCACTAATTATTTTGGATTTCGGTTTGATCACACAGTTTAAAAAAAAAGTATATATATATATATATATTCGATATTTGTGACGAACCGAATGCGATCCGACGGACACACGAAGTCTTTGAGAAGTCCACTCACTCTTTAGTTTCAAATACTCACAAGCATGTGTAACATTCTTGACGATTAATTATTGTTTTTCTGTAGTCAATCTAAATAGCTTGCATTCTCTTGCTAATATCACTAAAAATATTGAATTCTCTTCAACACACTTTCTCAACAACTTGATTTTATCCTAAACTGATCTATCTCACTCCTCTCCGGTAGCTGAGTGGTATAGGTATCGGATCGTGGCTTGCCTTGTTACGAGCCCGAGTCGGAAGACTACCAGGGAGTATGCCGAACAGTCGAGAAACGGTCCCCGCCGTTGGTTGGAGTTGAGCAGCCACGTCTTCGACCCTGGTTCATACAGGGTTTCAGCCCCGTGGAGTGAACAGTGCGACGTTAATATTCAATCAACTAACCTCCCCAAAATCATCATTCGCATTTAGACAGGAGTGGGAAATAACGTCGCACTTTCTACACGAGGGTTTGGCACGACCACGCTTTTTGACCATGGTCGTGACGTGGAAAGCATGACTGGCACTCCTACTACTACACCACACCGGAGACGTTCAGTCGCAAATTTAACGCATCGCTGCCCACACCGGGCTAGTGGTGTGCCTTGAACTCATGACATTGCTGGTCCGATACCAACACTGGCTAGCAGCCCCCATTTTAAACAAAACAGCATGGTAAATTAAATGGGTTTTTTGAAAAGAAAATTGCAAAAATTTTCTGCATTTGTCGAAAATTTAAAAACGATCCGTGAACGGAAAATGTTATTTTTATTTTTATCTATTTTATACCATTTTACTTAACTTTTTATCTACCTCATTATTGTAATTTTTTTTAATGCAATATTTTTTTTAATCACTACATTGAAAATTAAGGGATATACATAAATAAAATACTCATCTTTGGGAAATTTAATCCGTTAGATCTAATTAATTAAATAGGTATTTTAAAGTACCGTGTCAGTTCACAAAGGTCTAAAATATTTTCGTAATACTAAAAAACCGAATAGTTTTTTTTTAATGCAGATTTAACTCTTAAAAATGCTTAATAACCAGAGAACACTAATATTTTACTCTGCACAAAATATTTATTTTTAAAGATTATTAAATTTTTTAAATTTATTTACTTTTTTTTACACATAAAAACAGCTTTAAACATAAACTTAATTTGATAATATTCAAAGAAAAGTTTTCTTTTCATTAATACACGAAAATTCATTACATGTTGTGCATTTTGAGTGAGGTTTCGATTGAATGTTTTTTAAAGCACTACATTCTGGGGTAAGAAATGCTGTATTATCTTAACATGAATAAGTTCTTGCACTAACATCCAGTGTGCTGTCGTTACTTATACCACAAAGTTATTCAACTGTAAAATTAATTGTATACACTGTTCACACTTAAAATAAACAGTCAACTCGTTTTCTAAGGTCTTCATTAACATACAAAAAAAAATAACACTTACCTTTTTGATATTAAATACTTTTCAGAACAAAAATGACAATCTTCGCAATCCGATCAAAATGGTAGCTGAAAACGCACAACTTCTGCTATAAAACAATTCGCGTTCCCCGCTAAATTACTCATCGTAGAACCCGTGCTGCCATATATCTTGGAAGAGTGGATTTCAAAGAATATTCCTGCTAAATATCACGTCAAAGTACTCGTAAAAATGGTTATTCTATGCAGGGCCGGCTCTAGCAGTTTTGCCGCCCGGACAAATATGGAAAATGCCGCCCCTCTCTCAAAAGCAAAAAATTATAATTAAAAAAAAATTGTTCACATAGATACACACATTTAAAACGAATAAATCTTATGAACAAAAAGGCAGTATTACAATATTATAAATATATATATATATATAAAATAATACAAAATAATTCGAAATTAAGGACAAATTACTTGTTATTAATTCAAACGTGTAAAATCTAAAAGAAGGAATCACCCATTTCATTATGCCAATTCTTTCTAAAAGGAGTCTTCTGATGGTGGGGATCACAAAAATTTATTTTACCTTACAGTTACTACACTCAAGACTAAAATAAAACTCTTCCTGTTACTCTCTACCTACAAAAAACTCTTATTGCCCCTGTCCCCTTTTGGATAGTTGACACTGGACGTCGTATGGGTGGAAAGAATGTTCGTGCTGACCCTACTCCGAGATGGGAGAAAAGTTACTAGAGAAAGATGTGTAAACTTATCAAATTTCACGATTGAACATATTCTCACGCCTCTAACTCTTAAGGTATCCGACTACGTTCGGAACCGTGATTTTAAAAAAGTGCATAAATGAATAATTGTCATGATATTTAGTGTCACTTAGATTAGAATACATGTATACAATTGTTTTAAGGACATTTTGATAAAAAAAATTATTTAAATACAATATTTTGGTAAAAATTAACTTAGAATAATCTTTTTTTCAAATGTTCTCATTTTGTAAAAAATGCATCTATTATAATAATATTTTGCCTGTATATAGCTCAGACATCTCTACAGAGGCTCAACTAGAATTTTTGAAAAATTCACATTATTTTCAGAGTTACCACCAATTTAAATAACTATCGGCGTTGTTTTCTTAAAATGTCTCCCCTCTGTTGTCGTAAAACATGGATAAACCCACTTCTAAGTTATATATTTCGAAAATTCTAGTTGAGCCTCTGTACAGAGGTCTGAGCTATACGCAGGCAAAATATTATTATAATAGAAGCATTTTTCACGAAAGGAGAACATTTGGAAAAAAAATTATTCTAAGTTAATTTTTTGCCGAAATATTGTATTTAAATAATTTTTTTTGTCAAAATGTCTTTAAAAACAATTGTATACATGTATTCTAACCAAGTGACACTAAATATCATGAAAATTATCCATCTATGCGCTTTTTTAAAATCTAAAATCACACACACGGTTCCGAACGTAGTCGGATACCTTAAGTTTCAACATAAAAGAAAACTGACATTAAGCATACAGAGTACAAAATAAGAAAGTAAGATACAATAAAGGAAATGCCGAATTCACACTGAATAGTGTTTCAGAAAATGTATCAAGTTTTTGCAACAGAAAAAGAAGTATATTTTTCAAATTCACAATCCAAATGCCACCCCGGGCAAGGGTCCGGCTAGAGCCACCCCTGTTCTATATAATTTTAATGTGAGAGTGGTACTTATAAGTACCGTCGGTAGATAAAGGGTTAACTCGGCGAAAATCAGTTTTTCTTGGATACAACAATCAAAAACTAAGAAAAAAAAATTGATTCACCGTAATGTACACCTAATTCATTGAAAAGTTACAAGTGCTCTCTTTCGGATATAATCGGGCTGCGGTAGCCCAGTGGTTAAGGTATCGGACCATGGCAGGCATGTCATGAGTTCGAGCCCCGTACCACTAAAGACCCGCCGTGTAGGGCAGCGATGCACGTAAATCTGTCGAGAGCTGAAACGTCCTCCCGTTGGTGTGGTGTGGTAGTTAGAGAGGGGGTGCCTAGCTCAGGTGTCGTCCACGTCACTTGACCATGGTTCGTAATTGACGTGGTCCGTCGCCAAAAGCCCTCGTGTAGCTGAACAGTGCGACGTTAATATTCACTCACTCACTCATTCGGATATAATCAGTCAACAATGAAAATTTTCTTAATTCTGAAGTTAATTTGCTTAGTTACTGTTCATCCATTTATCACATACTTCATGCGTTGTCATGACCATGGACCCGTGGCCGGGGCGTCGTGGGTTGGAGTCCTACTGCCATTGAAGACCCGCCGTGTAGTGAGGCTGACATACATTAAATCTGTCTAAAAAGTCCCGTTGGCGTGGTCTGGAAGATCAGAGAAGGGTTGCCCTCTCATGTGTCGTCTTCGTCACTTGACCATGGCTCAAAATTTCGAGGTCCTTCTCCAATATATATAGTCGTAGTGTTGTTTTATAATGCGTCGTTAATAAAAGATTCCCACACTCACGCGTTAAAAAAAATTTAGAAATATTCCATAAACACATGTCAATTTAGTTAGAATTGAGGTGAAAGGGGAGATATACAAAGTTTTACAAATAAAATTTTAGCTATCAAGAGCAGCGGTCGCCAAATTTTTGACCTTACGGACCAGTCAATTCATAATTTAAATCCCACGGACCACTAGTAGGATTTTTAAGTGTTAAATTATTGTGTTGTTGTTTCCAATCCCCTTGGAGCAGGAAAGCCTACACCAAGTCCATTTGACCTTTCCGTATGATTATGTCACACACCAGGTCTTGATCTTCAAACAACTGTCGCAGTGAAATGCCCCAGCAGTTCAGAAGAAGAGCAGGGACAGGTAATGTAATACCTTACCCCCTACTACCAAAGATCATAATTATGTTTCAATGTGTATCTCAAAACATAACTTAACGTGATGAGTAGGTACATTCCACACATTTTTCTGGAGACCAGCGAAATTTTCTCGCGGACCACCTCTTTGGCGACCTGTGATCAAGAGGATATACTTCACCTCAAAGATCAAATACATTTTTCTTGCTCTGATAACGCATGTCAATAATTTACGATTACGTCTCCGTTAAAAAATTAGCACATAGGCTACCACAGGAAATAATTTCCACCCAGACATTGTCTGATACAAAAATGTTAGGTGTAAAATTCGCTTGTGTGTGAGTGTGTGTTGTGCGTAAAAATATCTAAAAAAAAGCAAATTTACGAAAAAAATAGTTTCCGAAATAAACATTGTAACCTCACAACTGCTTCAAAATCTCTAATAATTTGCTTTTACGAGAAAGATTTAAAAGCTCCGGATTGAGTCTAAAACGAGAAAAAAGTTTGCAGTAGAGCAACTACGATAACATTTCTGTGTTACTACATTTTCCCCTTTTCTAAAAAAAAGTTTGTCCCAAATCACGTGGTCAGTGCCTCGCCCCGGCTTCGTATTTTGTGGGCGGATGTATTTAATAGACGGCGATTGAAAGAGATTGTATTTGTTGAGAAGCGAATGAATGTCAAATTTTGGGCTCTTTTGGGAAAGAGTGCTACCGTGACTTACGAAATGTTGAAGCGTGTGTACGGCAGTGATACATTATCGTGAACGCAAACTGTAGAGTGACGTTGACGTTTCAGAGAAGCAGGGAAAATGTCGAAGACGCGACTAACACTCTGGACGTCCGCAGCTTCCCTTACCGCTGAAAACATAAAGGTTTCTGCGGCGGTACGCAAGAACAGGTTTCAAACAATAGCAGAATCAGTTGGGATATCCTCGGCTTCGCCCCCTGCGACTTCAGCCTATTTCCTGAACAGGCACTTCGCTTGCAAGGTCGTCAATTTTAATAGGGAAATTTAGTTCATATTTATTGCTATCACTCAAATAAAATGTTTTAGTGATAAGAACGTTGGAATAAAATAAACAATAATTTAAAATAATCTTATTGCTAACTATCTACTTGTGAATTGCTTAAACAACAAACCTATTATTAATATTTACGAGATCCCCAATAAAAACAAACAACACACGGAACCGTGCGCTTGAGGAGAAATAAAGCTTATATAAAAATGCAGTATCATATATAAATGGAAATTTTCTATGCGTTTGCACAGAATTTAAATTTGTGTTAAAACGATGCAATTAGAAACTGCACGAAGGATATTGGAAACCGAGCGAATCAAGTGACCAGGAACCAGAACTGGACCCTCATTGTCCAAACTTCCACACGACGTGAATGGGAGGACTTTGAACCATGGCATTTAATGTACAGCATCCCCTCTCTACAACGGTCTTCAGTAGCACCAGGACTGGATCTCACAACACGGCAATGCGGGTCATGAGTTCGTGACCATGATCACTCGGCTACTACAGCTACAGTCGCGTGCAATACGGATGACCAGTACCCGTTTATCCACAGGGCATTTTGGGCGGGCATCAGGGGATTGGGCCCAAATTGGCCCAGAAGGGCCCGAATAAGCTGGACTTAACCAGATTTTATGGTTATAAATTTCAATCTACCAGTGCCAATGGTGCCTGTAAATCTTCAGCGCTCAGGGCCCGAAATGAGCTTAAATCGGAACTGTGGGTGACCCATGTTTATTAACATCTTTTATCCCAAACAAAACAAAACAACAACAAAAACAAACAAAATCAAACCTTACATATTTTTAAACTTGTGCTGTATGCAATAAAATCCTGTTTTTTCCGTGTCCTTCCCTTCAGGAAGGAATGAAAGATGCCAGAGCCTGAAACAGGTTGGATTTCTATATTCCACCCAATTTCTTTGCAGAACACCCCGGGGGTTGTCAGAGGCCTCCAACCAACCTCACGAGAGGACTTGACGCTGGACATCATTGGGAACTGGAACGCGAAGCGTTCCTCCGTCCCATACTGGTGTATTTGGGCTCTGATGTTGCTGGGCCTTTATAGAAATAGCGTTTCTGATTGGACGAGAGGACTTGCGACTCGACGGCTATTTAAAGTATCCCCATGCCGCAAAGGCACTATACATTTACATCCATGTCTTCTTCGGGATTCGAGTCCAGGCCCTACGGCACAGCAGTCAGCGTCGCTAATCACTATACCGGATGAGCGCGACGCTTTGTTTTATTGAATAGCATGAAAAGAAAAAGAATTATCTGAAGTTAAAAGAAAATTTTAATTAAGCTTTCATTGAAACGACGTGTTGATAAGATTTTACAATAATTCAAAAAATGCTTTAGCTATGTTCCACATTGATAGTTTTCAATCGAGGGTACACAAAATGAAAATAGTAATGGTGGCAACCCAGCTAAAAAAAAGTATATATTATATATATATATATATATATATATATAATGTTGCCATTTGTGTAACATTAATCTCCATATCAATCAAACCAGCCAAAGTTGATTTTGTCAAATCTGTCGATGTTTCATACTACATTATTCATTATATTGAGAAAAGAGAGAATAAAAAAATGGCATTATGGTGAAAATTTTATTTCTCCATTCATCAAAGGTGCTGTGAAATGCATGTTTGAAAGGAGAGAAATGTCATAAAATGAGTTCAGTACAGTGGCGCAACGGAGAATATTAGGGCTCAAAGATCTTACAAAGGATTGCAAAACCATAGACTCTGCCCCCGCACTCCGGGGATGTACGTTACGCCACTGGTTCAGTACCTGTATCAATAAACATGGTGTATCGAAGAATACATGACATGCCAGGATGAAATTGAGAGAACAGCTCTAAGTTATGCCAAATATTTTGAATTTCTTTTTTCAATCAAAATTGACGAAAGTACCAAGATCGCGCAATATTCTATACAGTAGAGTCCCGAAAACTCGGCACTCAGTAACCCAGCAATCCGGAGAACTCGGCCATACCCTTGCAGGTCATAATACATTAATTGAAAATTTGCCGAAAAATGATGGATTGATTGAATATTTACGTCGCACTGTTCAACTTCACGAGGACTTTTGACAACGACCAGTATCTGAAATTCATGACGTGGACGCACCTGAGCTGGCACCCCTCTAACTACCACACAACGGAGGCATCAGCTCGACAGATTTAAGGATCGCTACCCTACGCGGGTCTTATGATGGCTCGAACCGTACAAGGCAGTCACGATCCGATACCTATACCACTCGGCTACCACGGCCGAAAAATGATGGAAACGTTAACGTTGATGATACCGTACAAACTCTTAAAATATCGCATAGTGAGGGACTAAAGGTTGTCGAAACCATCCTTCGGTATTTTGAACAACATGGTGCATCGGTAGTGGACTTACTGGTCCGTCGTCTTCGTGGTGAAGCAGCAAAACGCAGAGTGCGGCACGGAAGACAACAGAACATTCCGCATTTCTTTAAAAAAAAAGTAGGCAGTTTTTGCAAAATCGGCTGCTTACTTTTCATTATGGACAGCTTTGTGCCTCTATAAAGTATTTTTCTGAGGTATGTCTGATCATATAAGCTACTGTATACTATATATTCATTAATTTTCATTTTCATGTAGTAAGTGTTCTATGCCTTCATGTGAAGTACGTAATTTTCCTATATTTTTAAGGGTATTTGGGCAGTTTACTTTCTGTGGTATCCTCAAGCAAACAATACGTGCAAGGGCAGAACAATATTTTCTGATGAAACTCTCGTACTTATTCTTTATTAATCCCATCCTCGATAATCCGGAAGTTTCACATACTCGGCCACAGTAGCGCACACATGAATTTTTCAAGAGGGGGGGTCCGGGATCAAAAGTTCACCAATCTTGTATCATGTTCCTTTTAATTTTATCGATTTTCGGGAACTAAACACAGTAAAAAACTAATTATTGAGTAAATAATTAGCGTTAATTAATAAAATTAATCATTAATAATAAATACTTAATTAAATTTTACATACTATATACTTAGAATTATAATCAATCGGAAAAAAATCAAGGGCTTTAGGGGGTTCCGGACCCAAGGCCCCCCCTTGTGTACGCCACTGCTCGGCCACCCTATGGTCCACATTAGGTCGAGTTTCCGGGACTCTAATGAACTAAGTTTCTAAGATTTTTTAAATAACTTAGAATTGGACGAAAATATCATTCGTCGCTTAGCGAAAGAGCCGTGTGATTGGCAAGAACGTACACAAAGTAACTGATCGTAAGAAGAGAGGAGGAGGAATACAATGGTCAAAATACATTGGGCTCACTATAGGCGGAGAAAAATACATAGAAAGTTGCTACTCAGTTTGTACCAGTGGTTTCCAAACTTTTTCACCTCATGGAACCCTTAAAACTAGAAAAGGTTTTCGTGGAACCCTATTCCATAGACATACTTTGAAGAATACATCTTAAGGTATCCGACTACGTTCGGAACCATGATTTTGCAAAAGCGTATAAATGGATAATATTTATGATATTTAGTGTCATTTAGATTAGAAAATGTATATAAAATTGTTTTAAGAATAGTATTACAATAAAAAATTATTTAAGTACAATATTTCGGCTAAAAATTAACTCAGAATAACCTTTTTTCCAAATGTTCTCCTTTTGTGAGAAATGCTTCTATTATAATAATATTTCGCCTGTATATAGCTCGGACCTCTGTACAAAGGCTCAAATAGAATTTTTGAAATAAACTTAGAAGTGGGTTTATCCATGTTTTACAACAGAGGAGAAAAATTTTAAGAAAAAAACGCCGATAATTATTTTAATGGGTTGTAACTCTGAAAATAATGTGAATTTTTCAAAAATCATAGTTGAGCCTCTGTACAGAGGTCTGAGCTATATACAGGCAAAATATTTTTATAATAGAAGCATTTTTCATAAAAGGAGAACATTTGGAAAAAGTTATTCTAAGTTAATTTTTGACGAAATATTGTACTTTAAATAACTTTTATTGTAATACATCCTAAAACAATTTTTATACATGTATTCTAATCTAAATGACACTAAATATCATAAATATTATCCATTTATGCGCTTCTTTAAAATCACGGTTCCGAACGTAATCGATACCATAAAATAGTATTTAAAGTAGATCGACAAGTTATGGTTACTTTAAGTAAAGACAATTAAAAAAGTATTATATTTATTATTAAAAAATCATAATCTAATTTTTTACTATATTTTTACTCATAAATAATATGAATTTGTGATCCAAGTGTCACTTACCCATGCATTATTTAATAATTGGGACACGTGCTTACTTTTTTTCCCACACAAATTGTCGAAGTCTTGGTCTATTGAGATTAAAGCAATCGCATTACTTATTCAGAGTTTAATTTGTTTTATTATATTCACGTTGAGAAATATATTTCTCTTAAACATAATGCTTTGAATGGCATTAAAATGTTTTAGCTGAATGAGAAGATCCCTGTATTTCGTACGAATATTTATCATTTCGTATGATTATTATCTAAAGTTTAGGTGCTGTTCTTGTAAAATTTAAATTATAACATTAAGGTGACTGCCTACCTTGAAAATGTTGTTTTTTCGTCTACATAAGGCATTTTTTTTTTTATTATTTTTTCAAAATCTTATAGTTTGAACATTTTTCTTTCCAAAACAGTTTTTCTTTTTCCTATACGTGAAATAGAAATAAAAGTTATAGTTATTTTAAAAAACATCACTATGCAAAAGGGCAGTAAGATAAAACTTTAAATGAGTTTTTCTCAAAATTATGTTTTTGAAAGAAACGCTTTACCAGATACATGATATCTTAAGAACCAAACCAGATAACGTTTTGAAATTTCGTGGGAATGTTTATTATACTATTTTTCATAATGTGGACCTATAAGGTTTTTGTAGGTTAAATATTTTTCATTTAGAGTTTGTTTTTATAAAGAAAACTTTAAATATTAAAATTTTCATATATTATGTATAATTGTTCGCAATTTTTTGTATTTTAATATTTTAGGTTTTGTTTCATTTTGAAGAGCACCGTAATATGTATGTTGTGTATAAGGAAAATTATGATAATTGAATTAGAAATTTTTATACAGGTTACCCGTTTTAGTAAAATTTGGTAAAATTTCCTTTAAAACAACCAATTTTTTTAAAAATACAATATTTTTTTAAAAAATTTTTATTGTATTTACATATTTTTAAAAATTTTTTCCTGAAAACACTAATTTGTTTCAAAATTTGTTTTTAAAAAAAAAGTCACCTTTAAATGGATGGTTGATGTTTTGTTTTTCTTCTTATTTTATAGGTGTTTTTTTCTACAAATACAAAAGGGTGAATTTTCCATTAGAAAACTATTTAGTTTTGCGAGGCATTCTAACGAGTAGAAATAATCTCGTGGAATTCGAGATAGTAGACAATAAAATATTCTCAATCTAGTAGGAAGTATATATATGTATATATAAATAATGTATATATATATATATATATATATATATATATATATTTGTGACGTCTTCGTTTGGGGTGAACCCCACCCTGTCAATTTATCTGAAGTCACTTTATCTATTCATCCCCAAACAGATGTTGGATGACAAGTGCAGGTGGCCATGGGGTCATTGTTTGTTGTCTGGCCTCGGACAAGCGCAGACATCTGGTCTGGAATTTACAATGGCTGAAGAATGCCGGTGACAATAGGCATTCCTGTATGAAAGTCTTGAATAGGCGAGACCTGTATGCACGTCGGTGCATAGAGAGTGGGGCTGTGAGGCCCAGGTGTGAGATGAATAGATGAGAGTTATGGCGCCCTTGGATTCCAGACGGACGGGGAATGTGTTTGTGTTTGCAGCGCAAATGGGAGACGAAGGTGGCCCGGGAACGAGAGCAGACCTTTTCTTTGACCTGCCAATGAGGAAGACGAGGGCAGACCTTTATCTTTTTTGACCTGCCAATGAGGAAAACGAGGGGCGTGTGGTGGACCCGCCCCTGGTGTTTAAAAGGGGTGAATTTTGGACGGAGAGGAGAGGAAGGAGACTTGGAAAAGACTGGAACGTTGGACGAAGAGGAAGGAAAACGGACGGGGAGAAACTTGGATAGAGCCCTGGAGTGAGACGGACGGAGCGCGGAATGGAAACCGAGAACCATGGAGAAAACTAGAGAGGAGCCCGGAAAAGCAAGGGATTGACGAGTGCCTTGGAATAAGGATTGACTTCGAGTGAAAAAAGCTTTCACAACGGTTTAGGTATTTTAGCATTAAATACTATTTAAATATTGAAATATGGCGGAGAATAATTTGATTGGTACTAATGACTGACGACGTTCAATATATATGAGTATTCATTGGTTTCAGGGGACATCTTCAGTGGATTCACTTTCAGCACATATATCGTAAGTGGACAATTACAGTTGTAATTTCATCAGATATTTGATACGAACACGAAAGCAGACACAGTAACAAAAGCGACACGCAGCAGTGACATTCCACAAGAGGAACACCAAGACAAAGAGAACGATTACACAAGATTTTCGCTTTTATACCGGCAGTGACTATTATGTAATAGTGGTTCTGATTGGATAGAACGGGCGGGACAGGGATTTCAGACTAGCCAATTACGATTAAGATTACAATGTTATTTTTAAACCAAAGAATTAAAGTTTGTTTAAATATTAGTTCAAAGAGTTAAAACAAAAAGGATACTAGAAAGAATTATTACATATATATATATAAAGCGTTTTAATATGAAATTTTATTATAATAAAAGTTTAAAAAGTGTTGCATAATAAAGTTATTACATATAAATAAAATTTCAGTTCCTTAATAAAGATCCGTACCGGTCCTTGGATCAAATGGTACCGAGTCGCCTAAGGAACATTAAACTATTGCCATTTTATTTAAAGTGGTGCATTTCTCTCGGATTTGCGCAACTTTCCACGGAAATCACTTTATATTCCACTTTAAATCACTTTCATTTATTTTTGGTGCAACTATATTTTATTCTGAAGGCATATTTATATAAATGAAACTAAATTAAAATTGTTAAATCAAAACAATCTAAAATATAACCCTCAGCGGGATGCGGTAAAATTATCAAACGTTGACCGGTCCGCAGCGATATAAAGGTTGCGGAACACTGCCATAATGCGATGAATGGGCTATAAATACATGTAACTTGATTTGAACCATTTTGAATACACATATTTACTTCTCGATTTTTTCATTGTGACTCGTGGAACCCTTAGGCATGCCTCTTGGAACCCCTGGGTATGCCTCATGAAACCTCAGGATTCCGTGGAACACAGTTTGGGAACCACTCGTTTATACTAATGCTCTTTTTCCCCATCTGGCAGACTCTAGTTCAGTGATGGTGAACCTTTGACCCGTGGGTCAGACACTGACCCACGATTGCTAGGCAATGACTTGTTTGCTTATGCAGGTTTATTTATTTTTTCTAATTGGGTGCGCATTTTTTATATTTATATTATTTTTATTATTTTTTATATTCTATTTGAATTTTTTCAAGCACATTAACACAAAAACAATTTAAACGCTGTGTATAACCTTCAGTTTAATCACCATAGTTCCAAAGTTACGCAAATGAAAACAAATGTATATGAAGATATGTAGTACATTTGAAATAAAGCAAAAGTGCTTACAAAATATTAAATAAAGTGTATAATTTTACTCACATTTTGTTTGTTGAAAAAAAAAAACCAACACCAAAGTAAATAATCGTATTTAAAGCACTTCGGATAAAATGCGGTTTTGAAAGGTTATGTTCAGTTATGTTTGTAAAAAGAGGCTTCAAAAGCGCTCTTTTTTACCCGTTAAGCCAGTGGAATTTTAAAGATCTTTAGTTTTAAAAATACTCAGTTAAAAAAGCTTTGCTTAACTCTGGTGCAAATGGGCATTAGTGACCCAATTTGCTAGCACTAAAAATTATGAACGAAATTCGATCCACGTCTCAAAAGGTTCGCCATCCCTGTCTCGGTCAGGTTCGCAGAAAGGAACCCGGCTAACTGAAGTGAACGCTGTCGAAAAGTTAGGAACTTTCTATAATAAATTGTGAGCCATATCCATATACAGGATCTATTTTTCAGCGTAAGTAGGATTATCATATTCTTGATTTTCATGGCATTCTCTGATTCTGTGGATGGACTTCTAACCAGATTACAGTATTTAGCATCTTTTGCCAGAAAAGCGCTAAATGCTAAATATTGTAACCTATTCTCGCCAAATTTTAATCGAATGTGATAAGCTGGAGAAGATCTTCACTTTCTAAACACCTAGTTTTATGAAAAGAGAAAAGAACACCTAAAATTCAATTTTTTTTCTGCCGAGAAATGGTTTTTTTACAGCTTAGTTTTTAATGATTTTTCGCCCTTCTTCATACTACATGCATTATCATCTTCATGTCGTAGAAAAAAGAGCAACAAAAGTGGTGTTTATAGTAGAGCCTAGTTCCTCCCTCAGAAAATAGGCGTGGTGAATTCATTTCACATAGGCGTGTCTTTTGTAATGACTACATTTTAGGGAAATGGACATAAATAGTGTTATATATATTCAACAGCTCTGTTCTTACTTTTGATTTCGGTTTTTGTTTCATTTATTTTCGATCTTTTAAAAATCTAAAACTCTTCCATGCAAGTTTGATGATCCACTACGTAGCTCGTTTTGTAATTCCTTTTTTTTTTTTTTAAAAAGTATTGCCTATTTCCCGATTAAATTTCTTTGAACAAAATTCGCATTGCCGTATTCGATTTTCTGGTATGGAGTATCTTCATAAACACTAAAAAATATTTATTATTATATTATTGTTTTATATATATTATATAATTCGTAGCATAAGCTGTAAAATAATATAAAAAATGTCTGGATGTAATGAAACTTCGCATATAAAAACATTTCAACTGAATATGAAAACGATTAAAACCTGTGGGTTGAATCAATTGTTTCTGCTCTAGTGCATTGGAATTAAGCATCCTACAGGTGTGTATGAGTACCACAGTAGCGCACACAGGAATTTTTCAAAGGGGTGTGGAGGGTCCGAGATCCAAAGTTCATCATTCTCGTATCCTGCTCCTTTTGATTTTGTCGATTTTCGGAAACAAAACACAGTAAAAAACAAATTATTGAATAAATAATTCGCATTAATTAACAAAAGTAATCATTAATATAACAAATACTTTATTAAATTTTACGTACTATATACTTAGAATTATAATCAATCGGAAAAAAAATCAATGGCTTTGTGGGGTTGCAGACCCTAGGACCTGTTGCGCCACTGTTAAGTACAAATTTTCAAAATTCGATTCATACAGAGTAAAAGCGTTTTTACCCACTGTCATCGTCAGTTATCCTCCAGGATAAAAAGTTTCTGCTTTCTATAAAATGTAGAAAAAACTTTGATTATAAAATAACATGTTCTTTCTTCGTTAATAGCTCGATAGCCCAGGGTGGGCTTTGGTTTTCCTAAGAATTCCATTCCAGCAGGTTTATCCATAGGGGCCCTTGAGATGTTCGCCCAGGAGCCCGGGCTGTAAGGATGGGAAAAGGCTGGGAAAAGCTGGACTTAACCAGGTTTTCTGGTAATAAATTTCGATCTACCAGTGTGAAGGGGACCCGTAGATCTTCTGCACCCAAGGCCCTAAATAAGCTTAAATTGGCAGTGCATTCCGGGCTGTCGTATTCTTGACCTGATTTTTCCAGTTTCTGACATTAATAGTCTTCAGGTCTTTTTCTAGGCAATCGATCCATCCAGGGGCGCACACAGATATTTTTCAAGGAGAGGGGTAGGTCCTGAATCGAAAGTCCACCTTTATCGTATTATGCTGCAATATGCTACCCAACATATTCTTATGATTTTATCGATTTTCGGGAACAAAAAACAGTAAAAAATTCATTATTGAATAAATAATTAGCATTAATTAATAAAATTAATTATTAATAACAAATACAAAATTCAATTTTACGAACAAGATACATAGGATTATAATGAATCGGGGATAAAGGGTTTGGGGATCCAGACCAGCCCTCCTCCATTGGGTGAGCCACTGGTTCCACCTGAGTATTGGTATTCTTTTTCGTGTACCATATAGTCTGCCACAAAGATCTTTTTTTGCGACTCGACTGTCATCCAATCATTAAAATTGTATGCAATTTTCCTTTTTATTAAAAAAAAAAGCTTTAAAATCAACTCGACTTCTGGGCTTAAATACAAGCACATATTTTATTGTCGAAGTAACGCTTTTCAATATTATATTCAATTTCAATGTCAAAATATTTAATACTTCTTCTTCATTCCGGTTTCCTCTTTTGATTCAAAACACTATATTAATAAGCTAAACTTAAGACTTTTTTTTATCCTTTTAAAATTAAAAACAAACTTATCTATATGTATGTGTAATTTACGATAATATTGCTTTGAAATATAGTAGTATGAAATTATAAATAAGAGTCAAAATAAAAAAATAATGTAGGGGGTGATGGGAAACATCATTAACTTCTAATCATTTTGAATCACTTATGGAGAATAAAAAACAATTAACATTATCCCCCATCATAATTTTCATTGGATAACATTACAAATGCTACCCAGGAATAAAATGAGAATTTAATTATGAAAAGAGACTAATTCGAAAAAATATAAATTCAGAGTTTTCTCTGATATTTTTCTGTATACATTTCAGCCGCAAAGCTATTCGATCTTTGTCAGCGTATCCCAATAAATGTGTAAAAGAAAAGGTATAATGTGCTTCTTTCTGCTGAATGTGATAAATCGTAGCATTCACACTTCTGGAAATAGAATAGTAGCTCCCTGGACTTTCGACCCTGGACCTCCCACCCCTCTCCCTTGGAAAACTTCTGAGTGCTCTACTGATTCCAAATATATCTTCTTAGCAAGAAAAAATAACTGGTTCAGAAAGTTCATTAAAAAAGAATCCAAGACTATCTATAAGGACAACAAAATGTAATATCATTCAAAAAAGCAAACGCAGATAATTTTTTAATAACTTTTAAGGTATCCGACTACGTTCGGAACCGTGATTTCGCAAAAGCGTGTAAATGGATAATATTTATGATATTTAATGTCACTTAGATTAGAAAATGTGTTTAAAATTATTTTAAGAATAGTAATACAATAAAAAATTATTTAAGTACAATATTTTGACAAAAAATGAGGATAGAAAGACCCGTTTTCAAAATATTTTCCTTTTGTGAAAAATACTTCTATTATAATAATAT
>BMAV01007796.1:0-32867 GCA_019973955.1 Trichonephila inaurata madagascariensis
AAATTAAAACAAAATCCCTTCAGTATAATTTACATTGTACTAAGTTAACTGTTTTAGCTATTTGAACTTTGATCTTTTGGTTGCGCGCGCGGTGAAACTATTTTTTTAATTCGATAAATGCTTTATAAATTGTCATCCATTGTGAGTTGTAGTTGCTGCAACCGTGTGTTCAATGACAGGGACATTTTTAACCTTCCTAGCTCCCTAGGCACTTCAAATTTTTACGCGCTCCCCCACTGTTCCTCCCTCTTTCAGTTCTTGTCTTGCCAGTTTTAATTCTCTCGCGATGGATTTTCCCTTTCTATTTTTTTCCTCTTTGGAAAGTCATTCCACTATCCACCCCCATACCCATTTCCATCTTTTCCATTACAGCAAATTAATGAAATCGTTTGCAATTACAGTGCAGAGTTGTATGAACTGCTATCAACTTGTTAATTATCATCGCTTATCGCTTTACTACAGTGCTTCTCAAACTTTCAATACTGGCGCCCCCCTTTTCAATCACAATTTTTATCGCGCCCCCCTTATACATTAATTTACTGAATGCAATAATAATGCACGACGCTAAAGCTACAACACACGATCTTAATTATAAACCGTACAAATTAAAACGTAAGTATTAAATTTTGTATATGTTACTTTTAAGCAAAAAAAAATTAAGTAATAGGATAATTATAATGTTATTTTTCCTTTCTCTAATTTTTAATTGGAACATATTGAAAAAATGCGGTGGCTGCTAGAAGACAAAAATAGATATCAGCTAAATATAGAAAAAGAACTCAGGGTCAATTTCAAAAAATTTTTGCTCTGCAAGATAAAGCCATGGAAGTCGCTAATACTTATTAAACATGTTCTTATACTGGCTGGAAGTACCCACTCTTTAACACAAGTTTTTTTTTTTTTAAAAAATGATAATACATTATTCTTGATATAATAGCTTAATTGAAAGGGAAAGTAAAACCAAGTGCATGACAATGTATACAAAAATGTTAAATGATTTACTGAAATGAATACTCATATTAATAAAAAGGTTTTGAATGAACTGTAATTTTAAGCCTCGAAAATTGCTTTTTGAATAAATGTTAAATAATAAGAATATAAAATTCCCAATGAATAACAAGTGTATTTTTTAATATTTAACGAAAGCCGGGATAGGTGTGCACTCGTACAACGTTTGGGCGCGGGGGTGATACCCAATTCTTTTTATATTATTTCAATATACAAGATAAAAATCACAATTTCGTGAATAATTTTAAATACGGGAAATATACTTACCTATTTCAAGGATTTTTCTATTTGTCTTTCATAATTTGAAAAAATATCCAATAAAACTGAACTAAATTGTTCCAAATGTGCGTGACCTTAATAAAGGACACAAATCACAGACATTTTGCTAACATTACAGGAAATTTATTTGTAAGCAAAACTGTCACATTTTGTTCACGTTATTGTAATTTTAATGTCCTTTGATGATCGACAAATATCCTGTTGAACTTTTTCTTGCTTGTGTCTTTTTGACAGGGTGAAGTGCATTTTGCGGTACACTTATGGCTTCATATTTTCTTAATAAAGTTCTTAATGTAGCTTAACTTTCGCTAACATGATTAATATGCATTATTTCAGCAAGTGTTTCCCTTGTTTGATCAGCTTCAATTTCCTTTCAGAGAGATCAAAGATGCCCAATTCTTTTTTTATATTCTGCTCATTTACATTTATTAACCATAATCAGTCGTACAACATCACAATTAAAACCACTAAGTTATTCATTGGGGAAAATGCAACATGTTCAAGAAAATATTTTTGAAAAATAGTGGTCGTGCTGGGAACTCGGTCTCAACAAGTACCTTAAGATTCTAAAAAAACGTTTGCCACTCCCAAAAAAGGGGAGATATGTTATCAATTCATTTGACTCCCATTAAGACTGTCATATTAGAGGATTCTCTGTCAAGGTCATTGGTAACAAATAAACAGTTTTCCCATAGAATTAACGATTTTTGTATTATATGTTTCAGTATACTCATAAAAATAAATCTTGGCCAATTAATCCTTCAAAGTGCTCAATATGCTTATCCATGTATCATAAAACTCTTTTTACATTGTGAAAAAAAGCGTAACAGAATTATATAATTTACAACTTCCCCTAAAAAAGGGATTTCAAGTAACCCTACCATAAGTTCGAAAGCCAGCAAAAGTAATATTTTTTGATTAAAAGAAAGCGTAATAAAAAAAATCTCTCTCATCGCGTGGGGTTACAGCAAAACCCAAAAAAAATATTTTTTTTATTTAGTTATAGGATCAAGATAGCTAATGAGCGTTCAAAGTAGAATCTTTTACTTTGGTGACCTTTTCACCAGATGATATATATAAATCATATCAATGTAAATCTGTATTTTTCATTATATCAGAAAGTATTTTTTTTCATTCCAATTAAATTAAATTTTTAATCTTTTTATTTTCGATATGCTCGCCCCCAAGGGTTATCGCGCCCCCAGAGGCCCTAATTTAAACACTGCTTTACTATCTTTTACTTTTAAACATCCTTATTCTTTGTTGAGTCACTGTCGCTGTATTTGTACAATAAAGGTTTTTTTCGAGCTTTGACCATTGCAAAATAATGAATGACATCATTGTAGCTAATTTACGTTGTAATATCATTTTGAGTGTATAGCAACATCAAACTGTTAAGATTTTCATTTTCCATCGTAGATGTTTTTCATAGTTCCGCACGGACACACACACATACACAGCGTATGCATGAATCACTAGGCGGTGATTCGTTATTTAATTTGTTCTCTTTTTTTACGCCTTCCAATTTTTGGCGCCCTAGGCATATGCTTAGCATGCCTAAGCGAAAAAGCGGTCCTGTTCAAGTATTAGGAACTCGTGGCTAGCACTTTAGAGTCACTGGTTCGAGCCCAGTGCCAAAGACTCGCCGTGTAGAGGTGCTGGTTCATTTTAAAGCTGTCGTGGCTCAAAGTTCTAACGTTGACTGGGTGTGGAAGTTAGTCAGGTGTCAACCGCGTCACTTGAATGAGATCTAAACTTACGAGGTTCGTTGGTCAGGACATGAAAGGCAGCATGCTAAAAGGTGATGGCTCCGAGGCTTCTAAGATATAGCGCAACCTCCAACTTTAAGATCTATGTGAAATGTGTAATGTTCTCTGTTCAGATGATCAACGACTCAAAAAAGAGGTCATGTATCCAAAGGTTGTCCATAATGTCACACCAGGTACAGGGAGCGTATCACAATATGGGATTCAAGCAGGCCAAATGAGTTTCCTCGGTACCTTTAGACCCAGGTACTTCCATCACGATGCAGAACCGGGATTCATTTTAATAAAAAAAAGGGGTGGCACATATGTATCTAATTTTGTCGTTGGGGTTGCCGCACGTCTCTATAAGGTAATATGCAACAATTGTGATGGGGCTTTCAATTAACTATCCTCTTGGGATTTCTTCTTTCCAACCAACTCAAGAAGAACGTGTGTATGTAAATTAGGAATCATATATATATGGGAAGTTTAGCATTCGCGGGGTCGCTAAGGGGAGTCGCTAGGTGTGGTTGCTAAGTAGAAAGGTAGTCGTAAGGCGATATGAGATATAGTCTAGAAAAGGAATCTTAATCCTGGAAATTAGCCTAACAGTGAAGGGGGAATTAACCAAAAATGGGTCAGAAACCAACGGAGCATAGCCGGATTAAAGCCAGAACGGAAGTTATAAGGACCGTAGCTGTTTATCTAGGATATAGCGGTAAGCTTGATAAATTAAAGTATAAGGCATTTTCTATTGAGATAGTATTTAATCTATAAAGTTAGATTTAGTAGTTAGTTGTGCTATTGATAGGTAATACGTGTTGCGTCTTCTCATTCTTGATCATCCTTCTTAAATTATTCTTGTTGTTGTATTGTGTTTAAACACTAAGATCTTAATAAACAGATTTTAGTATGAAGGACTTTAATAATTCTTTGTTCCTCCCCACAGACACAAGTCTCGTGGATAGTGTAGAACGAGTGTCCCCAGGGGCGGGGACATCACATTGGCGCCCAACTAGGTTTGCTAATCGGGGGCATTTAAATTTCCCTAACTCCCAGGTAGGAGGTGCAGCAGGATACAGAGTTTTGCCTGAACTGTATTTTTCTGGGTCTGAAAATGTAGAAGAATTTTCAGAGGGTGTTGAAAATAATGTCAGGTTTTTAGAGATACCCAGTAATTTGGCATGCGCTGTAGCATATTGGATACGAAACTCACAGTCAGGCTAGAGATATAAATATATACAATTTATTTACAAGAACATCTAAAAAACCATCTTACATCCAGACCACGTTTTTGCCTTCTGCTTTCAGCCAGGCATCCTCAAAAACCGGTCCTCTCGCATGTCCCTCTCTAGTGGAGTCTATTCGAAACTTAGGGGAAAGGCATTTTGGGCAGCCCTTCTCCCCTACAATCTCAAGCAATACATGATTCGCTTCTGGTCTCCGACGTTATCAACTGGTGCCGGAACAACATTCACCACAGCGCGTTTTTGAAAGGTCATCTCCTGTGTATAGTGAGAGACTGGTACGAAATTTTCGGGTCTACGTTAGTGCAGGACACGGTCACGGACTTCACGCAATTAAAAGGGGCGTTAACCAAAAATTTTCCGGTTGTTCGGAATAGGAAGGTTTTAGACGTTAAATTCTACTCGATGCATCAGAGTAGGGGGTCAGGAGCCGACTGACTTTACTTACGATTTATTGAATGTCCACAAAGCACTTGGACTTAAAATGTTCGAAGAGGTCTTAGTGGAGCATATATTTGCTCGACTCGAACCTCAGGTCCAAGATTACGTAGAAGTAGGAAACCCGACCACTACGGATCAATTATTACAAGTGATGGTGAAGTTTGAGGAACGGTATTCATGCAAGGAAATGAGGGTTCGAGAAGTAACAAGAATATGGGAAGACGAAATTGGGATGTGCGTCGGATGTCTAATGATGATGACAGACGGAGAATTCGGAGAGATGCGGGAGTAGTACAGAGAACAAATAATAGAAGGAATAGTTATAGGAGTAATTACGAGAATGGTCCTCAGAGGAGTCAGAGGAACCAGGGGTTCGAGAGCGGAAATAGATTTAATAGGGATAATCGAAGCTTTAATATTAATAATAGAGGGTGTCAGTCTAGGAATAGGGGTCCGAGTGAAAGCTATATATGCATGTCGCCAGTGGAACTTCCGTATGTTCCTATTTTATTAAATGAAACATTTACGAAGGCACTCTGGGATACTGGAGCGGAAAAGTCGTTTATATCTGAAGAAATTTATCAGAAATATTTTTTTATAAACAAGTGAAGAAATCTCGTTCTCAGGTGGTTACAGCACAGAGAGCTAAATGTCGAAATATAGGGGTAGTAGAGTTGCAAGTAAGGATAAGGCAATTTATGAAACCCTGGCAGTTTCACGTTTTGGCGGATTTAGAATACCTTGCATTCTGGGTGTAAATTTCATGAGTGGATCAAAAATAACATTAGATTTTGATAAGAAATTGTTGGCGATTCCAGATTCGCAGGTTGAAAAGATTATTCCATCAATTGATGAGGGGAATTTGGACATTGATCTTACTAAGACAAGATTAGATGAGGGTCAGAAGCAAGAGTTGCAAGATTTGTTTAATAGTTTTAAAGGATTGTTTTCAGACAAACCGGGACTCACGCTTGTTTTATATCATGAGATTGACACGGGGGATAAGCCGTCAGTTGTTTCCAGGGCATATAGGTATGATAGGGTGAAACAAGGTATTTTAGATTATCATGTTGAGAAAATATTAAAGGAAGGTACCATAATACCGATATAATCCCCGTACGCGTCGCCGGTTGTGCTGTGTAGAAAGAATAATGGGTTACCTCCGGATAACCCAGAAGCTTATCGATTTGCGGTCGACTATAGGAAGTTAAATGCCATTACAAAATACCCCAGGTATCCCTTACCGCTGATAGAGGATTTGATAACGAAAATACCCCATACCACAATTATGTCTTCCCTGGATCTCCGCTCAGGGTACTTTCAACTTGCTGTGAACCCTAAGAATGTGGTTAAGACAGCCTTTGTCTCGAAAAACGGCACTTATGCGTTCACTCGCATGCCATTCGGCCTGTCCGGTGGCTGCTCCCAATTTTCAGAAAGCAATAAATATTATCTTAAAACCGTTGATAGGGCGGTTTGGGAGTGTATATATGGACGACGTCATTATTTCGTCGCCATCGTTTACTCACCACGTTAAGCATTTAAGAGAAGTTTTCAGATTATTGCAGGAAGCAGGATTAACAATGAATAAAGACAAATGTAAATTTGGTTGTAACAAGTTGAAGTATTTAGGTTTGGGGATTAGTAAGGACGATGCTAAGGTTCAAGCAATAGTGGAGATGAGGCCCTCTAAAAATTATAAAGAAGTGTCCAAATTATTAGGCATGTCCCAGTGATTCGCGAAGTTTATTAAAAATTGTGCCGATCTGTGGGAGCCCCTCTTTATAAGCTTAAAAAGAAATTTGAAAGATTTTGTTGATCAGTAGAGACGCAGAAGGTGTTCGACGCCGTAAAAAAGGCGATTACGGAAGCACCTGTACTAAAATTGCCTAATTTTCAAAAACCATTTACTGATGCAAGTTCAAAAGGCATCGGCGCTGTACTCAACCAGGAACAGCGACCAATCGTGTATGTCTCCCGCACGCTTAGTAGTGCGGAGAGAAATTACACGGTGACGGAAAGAGAATGCTGAGCGGTGATTTGGGCTCTAAATAAGTTTAGGACGTACTTAGGTTCACTGCCAGTAATAGTAATAACAGATCATGCTGACGAGATTGACAAATGGTAAAAATTTGTCAAGTAGAATGATAAGGTGGGTTTTAAAATAAGCTGAATTTAATATCGAACGGGAACACCGTCCAGTAACTCAAAATGCGGTGGCAGATATTTTGTCTAGGAATTCGGTGGAAATATTAGAGTGTGTAATAATTAGAGATTTGGTACTTTCGTCTCGGGAGCAATTAATCGAAGAGCAGAGAAGGAACCCAGAGTTAGGTCATATATATCCTCTTGAAAACCCAGAGGATAGCCCGGTTAATGCGACAATCTGTGAGAACTGGTCTTGCGACTTTTGATTAGTTGAGGGCTTGTAATTTTATGCGAAATACGCAACTACTCTAGGAGAAATGAGAGTATACATTCCGCAATCATTACGAGGAGAGATAATGCGTGAATTTCATGACAAGCCCATAGTGGGTCACTTAAAAAGTACAATAAAATTCGTGATGTTTGTTATTTCCCCTATATGAGAAAGTATATTCAACAATATGTCTTCTCATGCCACGTATGCCAAACAGTCAATTATAAAAACGCGTTATCAGCGTTTAAGTCTGCTAGTAACAAATAATCCGAATGGATTTATTAGGTCCGTACCCTGCGTCGCGAGTTAGAAAAAACAGTTACGTATTAGTAATTAGACTACTTTTCAAAGTGGCCTGAAGTCATACCCTTTAAAAAGGCCTCCGCTAAAGTAAAAGCAGATTTATTTGATAATTATATATCGCGTTATGGAGCTCCTATAAAAATGATAAGCGATAACGGTCTCCAATTTATATCCGAAATTTTTGAGAATTTGACTAATCTATTGGGCATACAGCATGTGAAGGCAATTGTGTATAGACCTCAGTCCAATAGAACTGAGCGCATGAACCGCGATCTTTTGCAAATGATTGCCAGTTTTGTTAACGATAACCATGAAACCTGGGACCAGTTTTTACGAGAGTTCGCCTATTCAATACGAAGGCAGTGAATGAGACCACAGGAAAGACCCCAGCAGAATTGTTTTTAGTTAGAAAGTTGATTACCCGTTTCAAAAGTTAGTGATGGTATCGGACGGAACAGAGTTTGCAGTAGGAGATACTGGGAAATTATTTGATGAAGCGAGAAGAAATACTAAAGCTAAACATGAAAAGTGGACGAAATATTATAATAGATGGAGATGAGATGTTCGGATTAGGGTCAACGACTGGGTTTGGTTGCAGACACATCCCTTAAGTTCAGCAGCGAAAAAGGTGGTTGCAAAGTTTAAGCCAAAATTTGAGGGTCCGTATAGAGTATTAGAAGTGCACAATAATAGTTTAGTAGTTTGGAAAGCGGGAAAGAGATTAACGGTCAACACAGATCAGGTCCAATATATCATCAAATGAAAAGTGACAAGAACGGGAAACGAGTTGGAAATTCGGATAGCAGCGGTTCAAGATATCAAGCGAGTAGTTTTGAGGGTGTGCGACCTGGATCAAATTGGTCACAAAATAGAAAGAATAGTGGGTCAGGTGAACGAAGAAAGGTAAAAGGAAAAATGACAGGTCTTAAAGAGGATCAAGGTGAGGGGCGCATGACTGTTACCAATAAGCGTAAACCACAAGTAGGGTCCTCTAAGAAATCTTTGCCACAAATGAACAGAAGGTTAAAGAAGTGTAGGAAAGAGGTGATAGGATATAAAAGATCTATTAACACGTCAAGATTAGGGAGACCAGAAAGAAAACACGGCAAAGTGCAAGTTAAACGGGGAGATAAGAGAAGCTTACCAACATCAACTTACAGTTTTAATAATTATCGAAAGAAAATCTGAAGAGAGGAAACAGCGATGCCAGAACGAGATACAGGCAGACACAATTTGCGATCCAGAAGAAAAGAAATAGCTGAATCCGGACCATCCAGTGAACAGATAGAAGACCAAGGGGACAAGTCCGGTCCAGAGGAAGAAGATACCAGGAGTACAGACCCTACACTAAAGATCAAGGATGCAGGCAGCAGTCCACAAGTCAGAGTCGTCAGGAGACTAACAGAGAACGGTCAAGCTGTCAGAGTTAAGAAGAAGCAGAGGAGTTCCAACAGCACCAGGAAACGGGAGGAAAATCCACTAGTAGAAGGACGGAGTCATTGGAGGTTCTAGTAGGAGACGTCAGCAACATTAACCAGGTTTTATCGTTTCATTATATTTTTTTACTGACAGGCAGTTAAGAGAACTATTGCGAGATGCAAGTCAAATGTTTCTTAAAAATTTTTATGTTATTTACAAAAGATGACACTACACTGAGGTGCATTTTTCGAGGTGTATGAAAAATGAACTTTAGTATTTGTAAATTTCTTCCAAAATGCAGAAGACAATTGTATGTATACATTTGTTTACTGCTGTTTTAGACTTCGCTGAGATACGAAAATTCCTTGGGTTGTTTGTTTAAAATGATTATTGTGAAAATGTTTGTAATTGTATACTGTATATATTTATGTACATCTGGTTTTGGGAATGTGGTGTAGATAGAACATTAACCATAACAATAACAGTGCTGCACAATTAGAGGGGAATTTTATTTACAAACCAGATGAGGTATACATGTTGAAAAATAATTGTGATTTGAAATATGTGTACAAATTGTGAAATATATTAGGTTTAACAGCTATGTGTGGAAAATTATTGTTGCAAGGTATTTAAAGAGTTCTCATTTCAGGGTGGCTGACCCTGATGTTTTAAAGAAATACAAATATTCTTTTTTAGGTAGTAACTGTGTGCAGATGAATCTAGAATATTGCATTGGAGCCATATATTTTTGAAGATGAAAAAGTGTATAAAAAATCTAAGTTTTGGTTTGTGTACGGCAAGGTTTTTCATGGCCATAGTGTCCAAAAGTCTTTTTTTCCCTAAGTCCGTTGCCCAAATGGGGTACACATTCATAAGTTATGTACAGGTTTATGATCAAGAATGAAGACATTAAACATTTAAATGAGAATTTCGGAGTAATTATTTGAGTAGAGTTATTGTTGTTATTTCAGAGTTAGAATTTTAGGCGAAAATTTAAAGGTAAAATTTGTTAACGTATTTTCTTTTGGACCATTAAGATCCCCGAATAAATCACGTTTTTCTTCTTAGAGGGGAATGTGACGGGGCTTCCATCGCGATTTCAATTAACTGTCCCCATGGGATTTCTTTGGGGCCAGAATGGCAATTCTTTTCAACCAACTAAGAAGAAGAACGTGTATGTGTAAGTTACTTCCATCACGATGCAGAACCGGGATTCATCTTAATAAAAAAAGGAGGTGGCACATATGTATCTAATTTTGTGGTTGGGGTTGCCGCACGTCTCTATAAGGTAATATGCAACAGTTGTGACGGGGCTTTCAATTAACTGTCCACTTGGTATTTCTTCTTTCCAACCAACTCAAGAAGAAGAGCGTGTGTATGTAAATTAGGAATCATATATATATGGAAAGTTTAGCATTCGCGGGGTCGCTAAATGGAGTCGCTATGTGTGATTGCTAAGTAGAAAGGTAGTCGTAAGGCGATATGAGATATAGTCTAGAAAAGGAATCTTAATCCAAAAATTTGCCTACAGTGAAGGGAATTAACCAAAAATGGGTCAGAAACCAACGGAGCATAGCCGGATTAAAGCCAGAACGGAAGTTATAAGGACCGTAGCTGTTTATCAGGATATAGCGGAAGCTGATAAATTAAAGTATAAGGCATTTTCTATTGAGATAGTATTTAATCTATAAAGTTAGATTTAGTAGTTAGTTGCGCTATTGATAGGTAATACGTGTTGCGTCTTCTCCTTCTTGATCATCCTTCTTAAATTATTCTTGTTGTTGTGTTGTGTTTAAACTAAGATCTTAATAAACAGAATTTAGTATGAAGGACTTTAGTAGTTCTTCATTCCTCCCCACAGACACAGGTCGCGTGGATAGTGTAGAACGGGTGTCCCCAGGGGTGGGGACATCACACAGTGGTGGCAAAAAGTCTTGAACACACTTTTTTAAGTTTAACAATGTTTTTCTTTGTAATTTTGGAACTATTTTAACTATTGTTATTGATTCTCATGATGATTTCAAATCTTTTTGTAGATTTTGGGTGAAGTAAAGAGTTTGATGAATATTTTAGAGAAACAATGATAACACAAGCATAAGATTATTCTTTTCTCAACCCATGTCCTACTCCATTATTACAACCAATTAGAGAGCAGTTGGCATAAAGAGTTGAAAACAGAATGGGTGGAATGTTTTGAAAGTAGTGGTTATTACAATTTGAGATGCGTGGGTGGATAATATAGGAATTATGGGTAAACTTTTGTTTCTGCCTTAGAGTGAAAGGTACTTTTGAAAGAAAAATGCTATTCTATGCACCAAATTGTCGTTGAAGCACTCTGTGATCTTTCTACTGTCATGAGAATGTTGAAAAGATATCCTGAAATAAATTCTATTGGGAAGAAGAAATAGGGAGGACGAGTAAAACAACTTTACGTGATGACAGAGTATTGCACAAGATTTTACTTTCACAAACAATAAGCTAAATTCACCTCAAATATTGAAGTAATTGATTTTGACTTCGAGTATGAATGTGTGCCAGAGTGAGAGGAAGACTGCTGAAAATTGGGTTACGAGCCTTTAAAGAGAACTCGACCCAAAGCATTACTTACTAATTGACGCATTCCTTATGTGACTTCACTGTTAAAGACTTGAAAAGGGTAATATTTGATGATAAAAGACAGCTTTGTATTTTAGGTAACAAAAATAGTGTCTATGCAAGACAACAAATTCATCCCTCAATGTCTGAAGGCCCCCAAAGAAAGTGATGGCTGTGTGTCTTCTCGTGTAGTTGTAAGACTTCACACGTGAGAACAGAGAAAACCAGGGAACATTACAAAGTACTACAAAATTCATTGCCACCAATAGCGGGAGATATTTTTGAACATCAATCAATAATTTTTCAGTACCATAATGCTCCATATCACCGTGTCAATGTAGCTTAAAAATGGTTCGAAGACAATACTGTAAATAAAATGACCTAGACTTCAAATCTTAATCCAACAGAGAACCTATTGGTTAATGATATTCGGGAAAAAACCTTCAAACAAACGTAAGTTGATTCAAGTTTTAATATTTTCTTTCAACCATGTTGTCACGAAAAAAATTTGTGAAGTTGAAGATGTGGAACCTTAATTAAAGCAAACGACAGGCTCATAAAATATTGATGTTCAAGGATACAGCATTCACGTGATTTTCAAAAGCATTGTTAAATGAACCGTGTTTGTTAAGTTTTGTGTTATTCTATTACGTATATTATGTTTTTCTATATTATATTAGTTTGTACATACTGTATACTTTCTTGTGTTCAGGCAGCTGTACAATAAAAAGATACTCGTAGGATTAAAAAACTAGAAACAGATTTGAAATCAGCATTAAAAATGCATTAGAATCAATAACAACATTTAAGATAGTACAATAATTTCATAGAGAAAAATTACGTAAACTCAAAGATAAGATAAAAAAAAATGAGTATGTTCAAGCCTCTTTGCCACCATTGTATATGTCCGTGCTGCTCCAGACGTCACCGTACTGTCCAAGTGGATAATTGCCGAGCTGCAAGCCATTTGACTCAAGATCTTAGATGAAGTTATACAATCTTTTGAAAGGTCGGTTATACAACATTTCTGTCCCAAGTATAAACCTCCTGAACCCATTCGATTCCATATTCCTTGACCGTTGCTGGATTTTGAGATTACGTGTACAATATTTCTGAGGCCGTGGGTAGCCTAGTAGTTAGAGCACCGGACCGGAAGGCCTGGGTTCGATGCCCATACTGCCAAATACCCTCCGAGTATACACGGAGTACGTGCTCGTTAAATCAGTGGGTCCGAAAGTGTTGTGGGCTGAATCACGAGTGCAGGGAACTGGAGAAAATTTCTCTCCAATTCAGTTCCATGCCTAAATTGTGGAGGGAAGATAGGTGGTATCGCCATCTATCGTTCCTTTGGGAATTTTTCGAGCTAAATTGTACTGTCACCTGTAGGGTGCTCAAGGCTAAAAAGCCAACGACAGGCGTACATCTAGCCCATTGCCTCGATGAATTTCGTGCGCCTCGATCTGATTATGTCAGGCAGGTGGCATGAGCAACAGCAACAACATATTGCTGAACGATAAACCTCGCTCTCGATAGGGCACGATCCTACCGCTATCGAGTTCTGACACATGTTGGTGGCCTTTCTTCCTTCTTATACGAGGCATAACACGATTTTCTGACATTCAAATGCAATTTCTGAATGATAAACCCCGTTGCTAAACTGTTCTTTCAGGCAGAATTGGAGATGGTATTTCTACCTCCGGCTTCGTTCAAAGCGCTTTAACCCTTTATCTACCGCATTAAGATTTACTACAATTTTTTTCATGCAAATTTTTTTATCACTACATTAAAAATTAAGGGAAATACATTGTAATGATTTCACATAGCTCTCGGATTAACTATGTATTTCTCAGTAAGAAAATCATCAAAAAAATAAAATTAGAATATTCTTTCACAATTCAATAGCAAAAGGGTCCACAGATTTCGAGTCTCTTTCATATAAAATAATGGCATAACTTCGCCCGCTGGAGAAAAGTCCTATTCAAATCATGCGTAAAAAGGGTTCACTCTCGGTAATTCCACACCAAGTCTGAGTGAATTCGCTGGCTCCAAATTCGCCGTGCTCTTTCGCACTCTCTACCGTTCCAAAATCCGCCTTACTTCGCGGATCAAGTATCGCTTTCTTTCGTTGATCGGGACTCAGACCGTTCCCGAATTTCCCTAGTTCGGAGACCGCCGTACTTCGCGGGCTGATCATCGCTTTTTTCTATCGCTTAAGGGACGTCCAAATGGCCCCCTTCAGAATCCAGTCTCCCCCTCGGACTCTCTCTCGCTCTCCTAATCATCCTTCTGTCATCTCTTGTTCTTTTGCCGCCACTCGGTCTCGGCTTCCTTGATCTCTTGCCCAATGGGCGTCGATGGCTGGGTGCCCATTGTAAGTTTTCAGACGCGTTCTCGTCACCGAATCGAGGGAAAATGAAGACACAATGTTAGGGTATCTCTTTTTGACAGTCCGGACAGCCTAGGAAAAAGGGTCCAAAACTTTGACCACCCAGTTATGAGATTCTTTCCCAGCAATTAGGGAAAAGTCTGGAATTTTCGCAACGTCGTTGGCAAGGGGCAAGGGATATGTTAGCAAATAGGGGGAAGAGATCAGCTTCGTCACAACATAAAGAAAATACTCAACTTTGGGGAATTTAATCCGTTAGAGTTAATTAATTAATCAAATATATTCAAATGTAAAATTAATTATATACACTGCTCACTTAAAATAAATAGTCAAATCATTTTCTAAGGTCTTCGTTAACATACATAAAATCAGGGCCGGCACTAGCAGTTTTGCCGCCCCGGACAAAAAGGAAAAAGGCCACAACGTATAAAAAATATTATTAAAAATATATAAAAATTGTTCATAAATACACACCTATAAAACTTGAATAGTTCTTGCAAAGAAAAAGCAACATAACAGTATACGTGTAAATATTTATTAAAAATTAAAACAAATAACAAAATAAACAAAAAATTAGGAATGGTTTTTTTCGTCTTTTAACTCTGAAAACTTTTTGATTAATTCTTTTAAATCAATTTGTTCAGCTATTTTAAGTTCGATTGCCAATATAGATAAACCATTTAACCTATCTTGAAGAATTGTAGACCGTAAGAAATTTTTAATTGAGAAACTCTTCTCCATTTGCTACACTTATTGGCAAAGAAAGTAAAATTAAATGCGATGGCAAGATTCGGCGCAAAATCTAAACTGGAATAAATTTTAAACTTCTATTCGGCTTTCTTTTTGCTTACTAATGCTGAAATTAACATTATCTCATCTGCTAGATCAAGCGCATTTATATCTACTGTGATTCTCCATCTGTCAACATCATTTCTAAATTTTTGCAGTTTTTAATTATTGAATGTTTAAGGGTATCTTTTAAATCATATATCTTATATAAAAATTGAAAAAAAATTACTATGGGTACTCATTAAATTAAATCTGCATTTCAAGGCATTAATTGCTTGGTCAATTTTAAAAAAATAAAACTGTATCTTGAATTTTAATTAAGGATCTTCTTGTGCTTCGTAATCAAAATTAACATTTTTGCGGCGAACTCTGTGACGCGGCTGCGTGACCTCAAAATTAGCAGGGATATCAATTTCGTCGGCCAGTTCTTTTGCATCACAGAGCATTTCAGTAAAAGCCCCATCCGATAGAAGATCATTAAAAAAAAATCTTACAATTTCTTAAGAGTTCCATAGCGGATAGTAGATCGTAATCTTTTGTATTTAGTAAACTTCCAGCTTGTTTTTTAATGTGGGCTTATTTTTCGAATCGTTTTCTTTTGTATTCGAACCAGATGGTTTCCTCCCTCAAACATTCTAAAATTTTAAAAAATATATACTTAAATTAAGTAAGGGAAGTATGAAGATAATTGAGATAGCATGTTTCGCTTTCATACAAAAAATTTGAATTCATCAAAAATTGTCGCATTTTAATTAAAAATCAATGTGTTTGAGATTTTCTAAAATCTTATCGTAAATTTAAAAACAAAAAATAAAAGCCCTTTTTGCTTTCGTTTGAACACTGTATTATTATGTTTAATAGTTTAGAATTGAAGTATAGAGAGGGATATCCTAACAAAGTATATTTTTCAAAATATTTAAAAATTTGGAAATCATTTTTTAAATTATATTTTCAACAAGCCCACATATAAGTACATTGCAGACAAAATATAGAACGAACTTACTTAATTTTAATCTAAGAAAAAATGTTTCTTATACAACTCCCACAAAAAAATCTTTCCATTAATCTTATTAGTATAAATCTAGAAATTAATAATCTTTATAATCACTAAAATTAACTGTAATAAAAAATAACCAAGAAATAGACTACAATATTTAAAATAAAAATAAAAAATACGTTTTATTTCTCAATCAAATAAAATTCTTTTAGCTTCCTCAAAAAATGTCATTTCGAAATATTTTTCATAACATTTAAATACAACCATATGTAATCTCATTTGGAATTATATTTATATATTAAAATAATGTTACAAATATTACTATCTCTCTTTACATCAAAAGAAGAAAACATTGAAATATATAGCTCACTTATTACTGACCTAATTCACAAACTTTAAATATTCCGAAAGAATTTTTGTAAAATGCCTTTTCAATACTTCAATCAGCAATATCACAATTACCAAAGAATATAATTACCAAATAGTATTACTAAATTTCTCATGTATGAAAAAGTAGAGAAAAAAATCGGGGACTACATCTGTTATATTGATTCAAACACTGATGAGATTCAGAAAAACGGAATCAAAATGTACAATAAACAAGGCAAATGAACCACATTTTTTTTTTAAAATTCTGGGAACAGTGAAGGTTGTGCAATGCTCGTTCCCGAAAAATGGAAGCTCTGTTATGAAAAAAATTCTCGTCAACAATATTATTTCGATTCCCAATCTAAAAATAAATTTTTTAATCCATTTCTCTTAACTATATAACTTTGGATACACATTATATACAAAATGTGTTTAGTAAAATCAAATTACCTAGTTTTCTTTTAAGTCTTTTGTTTATAATAATTACTTTCATTTATGTTGGGTATTAATAACACACTTAATACATATATTTACAAAAGATGTACCTTACCCAGAAAGCACTACTGTATTTGTATATTATTTAAGTCTTAAAATGCAAAAATAATTCAGAAATTAAAAAACATATTACCTATTTGCTATTTCAAACGAGTAAATCTAAAAAATTCGAGGTGAACCCAATTTTTTAAGATGAGAGTCTGTTGATGGTACAGATCTGAAAGAGATTGTTTTAACTGAAGTAACTACTCAGAGTAAAATAAAAACACCTGTGGCTGCTGTCTTCAACAAACTTTTATTGCTCTGTCTCTCCTCTTTAGTTAGCTGACGCCGGATGTGTGGGTGTCCGAAATGACCATGGCAGGCCACAGTCGAAGGGAAAAAGTCACAGGAGTTGGAATAAACATATCAAGAACTGCATGAAGTTTAAGCACCCCATACTGCGGCCTTGAACCCTTCAGGGTTCAACAAAAGTAAAAACTGATATTTAGCACACAGTAGAAATAAGAAGAAGCATTAAAACAAAATACCAGAATCACAGTACTACTAAATACAAATATATTACTGGAAATTACAAGAGTTAATCTGAAAACTACACACATTCAACAATAAATTCTGTCGGTAAGCCAGTCAAATATTTAAATATTGCATATGGCAGTTTTTCAAAAGATATTTATAAATTTAAAAATTAGAACACTAACTTATTTTTATGAATGTAATTTTAACTATACTTATAACAGCAATTTTGAAGAGCACATGTTAACTTTAGCTGCTCTAAGCGAAATATTCTGTTTGTGCACATTTTATTACATATAACGTAGTAATTAATGTTTCTGATTTCCCGGTTTCTACCTTCCCGGAAATACATCAATTTCAAAATTTAAAAACATGTTATTTTTAAATAATATCAATATTCATTATATAAATACAGAAAAAATATAACGTTTTCTTCAATTTTCGATTGGCTTCGACTCCTGGTACTTCAGATTTTTAAAAAATTGTATTAGTATTAAAAGTAAAAAGGTACGTCGTTAAACAATTAATAAGATTGAAATGGTTTAAAATAATAAATAGCGTATCAAATGTATTTTCTGTCCGCCTATTACTCCTGCAAAAGTACAATTTTGTGAGTCATACAAATTTTTGACCTATCTTTTGAACTTCAATAAAATCTCCAAAATGTTTTGATAAATAATTTTCAAATGTAGTTAGTAAGCAAATCCGTAAGAAAAAAAAGTAGTTCGAAGGAATAAATAATTATTCTGAAGAAAGAAATTATACTAATTCGAATACAAAAATTTTATACTTAGTTAATAATAAAAATAAATATATCACACTATCTTGGAATTTAGAATCACTGTTACCACATTACAGTTTTTCAACTTTTATCATATACATACTAGGAAAAATCTTCCCCAAATTAAGTTATAATTTTTAATGAAGTGGTCCTACTGAGCTAAAGGTAAGAATTCTTGAAGAGCATAGAAAAAATGAGTACCAAGTACAAAATCTGGAAAAAATCACATAAAAATTAATGTTTTCCTTTGACTCACATAAGCATTGTCATTTGAAGATGAGATCGAGTTATTCTATAATGTTGCTACTAAGGAATGGCATAAATTAATATACTATATAAATACTTGAAAATTTACATTTTGCTTTCAGGTAACAAATTTGCGTACGTTAAAAATAAATGAGTATTATATTGAAGAAGTTTTTGCTTGTATAACCGATTTTGCGTTTACATGGAGTTGCTATATTAATGTTGCATAAATGCAATAATATTATTATTCAAGTCTATTTTGAAAGTTTGGTTTCGAAGAAAAATAATGAATGAAAAAAGTGCGAGATTGGCAAAATAATCTGCAAACAGGTTTGGTGGTTTAAGGTTCCTTCTTCAAATTACTAATTCAATGGGAAGCTCATATTAAAGACAAGTAACCAAGTTTTTTTTAAAAATTAAATATATATATATATATATATATTTTAAGTATTAACTACTTATACCATAAAATCCGGCGTGTAACGCGCATTTTTTAACACAAAGATCAAAGGAGCAATTTCCAAGATTGAGGCGCGGTTATCGCGTATAAAAATAACAAAAAAAAACGATGACGATAAAAAATGAACTTCTACTTAGATCCGGAATACTTGCCATTTGAAATGGCTTATACTTAATGATGAAAATAACGGGGTTGTAGTTCCTAGAAGTACTGTTTTTAAAACCTAGATAAAACTACTCGAATAAACGTTTCGAAAACATAATAAGCATTGCATAAAGTACTTTCAAGTTCCTTCGTAAAAGGGGTGAGCGTTATACGGCGAATATACCTAAAAACTATAAAAATGCAACTCGAAGTATAGGGGCGCGTTATACACCGGATTTTACGGTAGCTATATACAGTTTTGACAAAAATTGTGCGGTTTTACTTTTTCCCGACAAATTTGAAGAATTTCTCGACTCTTCCGTGGGTGTTGCGCGCATATGATAGGGCAAAACTTACCCTACGGATGGAATGAAAATTCCTTTCTGTCTGGAAGTTTCGAATGAACGATCATAAATTGCCTCAGCAGGGGCAGCTGGAAACTAATAGCCGAGGTTGAAATCCTAGTCAATAAAGCCAGCTACTTCATGGATTATTTAAACTGATGCCATTCCAGGGCCACAAAAGTACTGAAATCCTGACGATTTCCAAGGAATCCAGTGCAGTGAAAAGTATTGATAAACATTTCTACTTGTATCAAGATGTCAGGGTGCCCATGCACTTGCAGAAGTCCATCATAAAATAATAATGGTGCATTTATATATTTATTTACCTTTGAGATATAATCGTCCTGTTCTAAATTTTACTAGCAATGGTCGACTTTTCAATTCAATCTAAAACAAAAATATAAATTATGTTACACACGTTTCTGTATGTAAAAATATGTAATATTTTGAAACAATTTCACATCCAAATTTTTTCGTAACAAAAAGTATATTTCAAATTCGATCCAAATGCTGCGCCCCCGGGCATGCGTCCGGTTTATTAAAGCCCTAAGAGCGCCCTGATAAAATAAGACATAAGGCTGACGTAACTGTTTTTCGGGACAAAATGATAATGTTCGCAATCTGCTGAAACGCCGTCAGTTGAAAATGCGAATTTCGCCGCTATAAACGATTTGGCACGCCCGCTAAAATACTCATCACAGGAGGCACCAAGAGCTGCCATATGTGTTCGAAGGTGGTTTAAAATATATTCATACTTTGAGTATCTCGTCCAGGAATATTCGTAAAATGAGATTATTCTATGTCATTTTAGGGAAGTGGTACTTCTAAGTACCGTCGGTCGATAAAAGAGGTTACTATTACATTGCATTTGCATATCTAAGCCTCTTCTTCACGTTTCAATGCGATTTAAGATCTCTTTATACTGAAACGATCAGGGGTTGCATTATTGGGATGAGAAGATTCACTGTAATCAACAACATTTATTTGATCTAAATTAAATATCCTTATGGTAAATATTCAGGGGTTGAGAAATAAATCTCAAATTCTAATCAATAATAATAAAGATTCCCTTAATTTTTACGATTCGAGTTACAGCCAAGCAGGTTCCAATTCTAGAATAAGTCCAAACACAAACGGAATCTCTCGCGTCAATTTCTATAATAAATAACCACCGAGTCAAGCTCGCCTCTTACAATCGTAAGAGCCTCTCGTTACGGTCTCAGATCGATTTTAATAGCTCCTTCTGAAATCAAGCTGTTATTAAAACATAGATTTCCTTAAGAGGTGTTATTTAAAAGCGCATTGTGATACAATAGGATAGGTTTTGACTGTGTAAAGTTCTGACATTTAAATGATAGGCATTTCACTTAAGCCTCTTCACAGTTAGTAAATGCCTCTGATTAGAAAAGATCTGCGGAAGAAGAAAACAGTTTTAATTCTGAGCTTGTCTCTCTTGGAATGAGAGCAACTGAGGCCTTCCGGGCATGCGCGTTAAGGCAGCTATTCCTCTCCCGATCGATGGGGTACAAGACGATTATGGGAAGGCGATAGGAGGCCCTTCCCCGTGATTGGTATTGTTGTCGATGAAATACTAACTCGGTCAAGCGGAATGACTGAGTGCCCAGTAATCAATTCGGACACCCCGACATCGAAGATTTATTCCACTCAAAGCAATTCCTTCGGCATAAAAAGCTTTGGCCTATTAACGATAAACCAAATTCGAGTAGATTAATGTTCAGTGTTATTATTAGTCGTATTTTACTTCGCTGTTTTTTTCATATTCTTATCAAGTGATTGTGCGGAACCGAAGAAAAAATCCGATACATAAAAACGAATTCATTTGGAATTATTAGAAAATATGCTTTTAAAATTTACTTTTGAGTCGTTAAATTAGAAAGAAATTTCTGTCTCAGATCTATTCTGCTAATCAAATGACTCATAAACTAAGAAGAAAGTATTTGTCCAAGTTTGTAGCAATTAGAATCATGGATAGAATAGGAAAAATGCAGTAAAAATTATTTTCAAAATAGTTTGTTGGGATAATTGTAAAATTTCTCGCAGAGACGATTCTTTGATTTGTGCTGTGATTAAATGAGATTGTATTTACGAGACAACAATAAGTAAGAAAGTGAAAAAATAATTCTTTTTTTTCCTTCAAAGTTTTCTTTGGCATGTTTATAGTGTATATATAATTTGTGTTCCCATTTAATTAAACACCCTTACGTAAACACCAAAAAAGTTTGTTTATGTCACATATCTGTTATAATAATTGTGTGTTTTTTGCATGAAAAAAAACTATGTTTAACTGAAGATATGTACTACTACTTTGATTTCAAAAATATGTTTATTGTTATACTGTGTGCAATGAACACGTGCACGTAACTTTTTAATGTGATAATGATGTTCTTTCAAAAGATAAGATTCTCTGTGCATCGTTAATCCGAATAGTTTTCATAATAAATCAGTAAGCAGATGAAATTACATTTTGTTTCTCCATGTGGATATTCTAATTTTGGATTCTTGAGAGTGATTCGAGACTATCAACTGTTTCCTATAAACTGTGTTCAGTTTTTAGCCGACTAATATTTGTTTGACGAAGTGTTCTTTTCCTTCACTGAAAATGGATACTTTTAGACCTCCAGGCAGTGCCGGTTTAAGCTCATTTCGAGCCCTGGGCGCAAAAGATCGTCAGGCTCCCTTGACACTGTCGGATCCAAGGAAGGGCTCTTGGATCCGGTTAAGTCCAGTTTATCCGGGCCCTTGTGCGCCCGCCTCAAGCGCCCATTGGATAAACCTGCCCTGCCTCCAGGTGATATTAATTTCATGTGCAGCAACCTAGCAGAAATTTGATACCTACCTCATAGCTTCTGGGAAAAGATGATAAGGTGAAAATTGCCATATTATTAAATCTTCTTGGTGATGTGATGGAGTGGAAACCTTCAGTACTTTCAAATCAGAATCTGGCTAAGACAAACGAAAATTTGAAGATGTAATGTGGATGTTCACTGACTACTGTATCCCAAGAAAAACGTTGTCTTTGAAAGGTTCAAATTTCTTTCTATTGTCAACAAGAAGGCCAGCAAGTAGACAACTACCTGACAGAGTTTAAAACTCTAGAAGTGCCTGGGAGTTTGGTAACCAAGAGGAAAGGAACTCATCAGAAATCGCCTTGTTATGGGGATACGAGAAAAATCTTTACTGGAAAGATTTTAACCTTGTAGAGGGCAGCAGATTTTCTGAGAGTAGCAGAAACTAATAAGTAGCAGTTAGAAACTGTAACTGCATCTGTTCCGAAAGTGCATGAAGTAAGGAAGGACAAACCAAAATCTTTTAAAAAGCTGAATCAACGCAGAGACGTTTTCAAGTGACACAGAACATTCTAATGTAACTGTCCTGCTTGGAAGAAAACTATGTGCTAAGTATAAGAATAAAAATCATTTTGCAGCAGTATGTGAAAAATCAAAACAAAATAGTAAGCATAAAAAGTAGATGAAATTGAAAGTTTTATGCAAAATTTAGAATTACATATTAATAGTGTGCATATGGTAAATTCTCTAGATAATGTGTTTGAAAAAAATGAAATTGAATTCAGGTTGGATACAGGAGCAGAAGCAAATGTGTGTTGCCATTGTCAATATACAAAGGTATGTGAGTTTAGCTAGTAACATAAAGTTAAATAAATCTAATATAACATTAGTGTCCTATGGTAATTCAGGTTAAAACCTTAAGGTGAGTTAATTTTGAAATGTTCTGTGAATAATTATATTGATGTTCCATTCAATGTTCTTGTTGTTGATGTATCCTCCAAGCCAATCCTAGGGATAAAAGTATGTCAGAAGTTTAATTTAGTAAAAAAAAAGGTAGATCAGGTTAAATTAAGGTCTAAAGATCAAGTGATTAGTAGAAATAGTGAAATATTCGAAGAGTTGGGCAAATTTCCAGGAGATCATTATCATATTGGATTAAAACCTGAAGTTAGACCTGTAATAGATCCTCCTAGGCGTGTCCCTCTAGCACTGAAGAGAAAACTTAAGGAGTCTGAAAAATTTAGTCTCAAGGTGTTACAAGAAAGTTTAACAGATTGGGTCAACAGCCTTGTGGTTGTTGAGAAACCAAATGAAAAGCTGAGAACTCGTTTAGATCCTAGGAATTTCGATAAAAAAGAACACCATATTATCCCCTACGTCAGAAAAGTTAATTAATAGGTTAGAAGGTAAGGTGATATTCTCAGTCCTTGACTTAAAGGATAGATTTTGACGCCATTAGATGAGGAAAGTGTTGACCTCGGTACTTTAATTCTCCATTTAGCAGGTATCCATTTTGCTTTTTGGTATTGTATCAGCTCAGAGGTATTTCAAAAGAGAAACTTTAGCTTGTTTGATGATATAGACAATGTAGAAATTTACTTTGATGATGTAATAATTGCAGGGAAAATGAGTAAGAACTTGACTTAACATTAGCAAAAGTGTTGGCTAGGGCAAAAAAGAGGTGTAATGTTAAATTTCATCTAGATAAGTTCCAATGCAAAGTCTTGGAAGGTCAAATAGTTTCAAAGGAAGTTGATGAAGCTGACCCTTAGCATATAAAGGCAATTACCGAAACGGAAACTCCTAATAATAAGGCACGTGTAAAATGGTTTTTAGGAAGGGTTAGTTCTGAGTCAAAATTTATAACTAATGTGTTACCAGCATAACTTCCCCTTTAAGAAATCGCATAAAAGATAAGATAGAATTTCAGTGGTTTGCTCAGCATAAAATGCTTTTAAAAAATAAAAGGTTGTTAAGTTCTTCAACTGTTTTAAATGTATTGAGTAGTTCAAAGGAAGCTGTTATTCAGTGTGATAGTTTAAAGGATGGATTGAACGCTTGTTTTATCGAAGATGGCCACCCTATATCATATGCAGTCTCCCTGAAGCTGAGAAAAATTATGCTCCAATAGAAAAAGAGATGCTTGCAATTGTTTTTGTTGTGAAAAAGTATTATAATTTTGTGTATGGAAACAAATTCACCCTTCAAACTGATCCTAAGCCACTTGCCAGTATTGTATATGTAATATTTCTACCTGGATGCAAAGAATGTTGTTAAAGTTATTAAAATATCAATTTGAAATTGCTTATGTAAAAGGAACTGAAATGTATTTAGCACATACACTTTTTCCAGGGCAAAGATGATATAAATGATGATCATATATATTATGTGATGTTCATACAGTTAAAGAGCTCCATACGAGTGAATTTAAAATTGCTATCCAGTCAGATACTGAACTCAATATTGTGTAGGTTTTTTGTAAAAAATGGTCTGATTATATTCAAAAAGTTCCTGCTAATATGAAACAGTAATTTAAATTAAAAAATGATTTGTATATTGAATTTGGATTATTATTTAAAAACTCTAAAATTGTTCTAAAACTCTTGTTGTAAAATTCTTTTTTGAGAAATGATGTTAACGATACTTCATGAGTGTCATTTTGGTATTGAGAAAAGTAAAAATAAGGCAAGAGAGATCACATTTTGAACAGGAATGTCTAAAGGTATTTAGAAAATGGTATCTGAGTGTGCGGCGTATCAGAAATTTCAAAGGGCTAATGTTAAAGAACCTGTTTAGCTCATGAAATTCCCAAAAGACCTTTTGAAAAGATATGAGTTGACATTATGACAGATAAGAAAATGTTGATTATTTAATTATTATTTGTTATTTTTCAAAATGGATTGAAATGGAAAAGAGGCGAAAGAGCAAAACTGTAACAGAAATTAATAAGCTGTAAAAAGTTTGCTTTTCTAGTTATGGGGTTCCTACAGAAATTGTTGGTGACAATTCAATAGTTTTGAGAGTAAGGCCTTTTTAAAGGAATGAGATTTTAAATGCAATTTTGTAAGCCCGAGATATTCTAAGGGTAATGGGTTAGTTGAGAGAGCTGTGGGGATAGCAAAGACAACAATGAAAAAGAGCGACAGATAATAAAGATTGGATTATAGGGTTAATGGATTAAAGAAATATCCCTATTTCAGGATTATATTTATCCCCAGCACAGATTCTATTTGGGCGTAGGTTAAAGACTAAACTTCCCAGTCATTCAAAATTATTAAATGCAGAGCTATTTACTGATTTAACAGAAAAAAATTTTTTTAAAAAGATAAAAATTTCCAAAAGCTATTTAAAAAAGGTTCGAAAAATTTAGGAAAATTTCCCTGTGGTGATGATAAAAATTTTTGACTTTAACTAAAACATGAACACCTGCTAAAATGATTTCTAGGAGTGAAAATATACTCAATCATACATTATTCAAAACTCAACGGGTAAAACATTTCTTAGGAGTAGGGGGCTTTGGAGACCCTCAAACATTCTATTTAAGATGAGAAAAGAAATGGATTTAGAAATGCTGAAACGGCAAACTCAACCTCAACTTTCCACATGGCCGTATCCCAAAAAAGTTCCCGAACTCAAACGAAATTTGGGCGACTCAATTAAAAATCAAATTTTTTAATACAAAGTAAATTTAAATCTTCAAAGGTGGGGGGATCAATACCTTTATAATAATTGTGATTTATTTTGTATTGTTAGAAAATTGTGTTTACTGTAACTTCAACTGAAGATATGTACTACTTACTTTGACTTCATATTATGTTTGTTGGGTACTGTTTTGTCAGGGGGGTCTCACTCCCCCCCAACCTCCGCGTCCCGGGGGGCCAATTTAGGGGGGCCAAAAAATAGGCGGGGGTCAAAACCGACTTTCAGGGGGCCCTGAGATGGAAATAGATGGCAATGAATCCGTGTCTGTAACATTTTTATGTAATAATGATGTATAAAAAATAGTTCTTTTGAAAAGATAGAGAATTCTCAGTGAATCATTAAAGAACATAACAGTTTATATTTTGATAAACAGTGCAGTTAACAAAGACAAAAAAAAGGTTTTTTAAGAAAAAACTCAGAAAAAATAAAAATTTTTTAATTTTTCAGTTCGCTCCGCACCAAACGTCTTTTCTGCACGCTTTTGAATTCGCACCACATAAGATTTTGGCTTCCAGTAGTTTCCGATCCAAGATGGCGACCTAGACATTCTATTTTAAAGATAATTTCCTGAGGAAAGACCACATAAATTAAAGAAGCAAAAAGATAAATTCAGCAAGTATGAACTTACTATTTTGTGGAAAACAGATTGATAAAAGATAGAATAAGATGAATTTAGAAATGATGGGGAAAAAATGCGGGTGAAATATAAGAAAGAGAAAGTGGGAAAAATGAATGGTTAGAAAACAATGGCTTGAAAATTTTGAGTTCTCTCTATGAATTTGATCGAACGAGCAACGTTTAAAAATTCCTTAATCAAAAGTAAAATTGAAATAAAGTAAAATGGATATTCGCAATTTAATATCGGCTAAAAAAGAATTATGTCTGATAGATTTGAGGTGGCGCTTATACGGTAGGACAAACCCCGTGACCTATGGATTCGTAAGCACGTGACGTACCAATAGACAAAAGTGATCACCTCTGTCCGGAGGTTATTACTTGCTTATGTACTTATCCACTACACTACTGCCCCAACAGTCAGTCGGTGTATAGGCGAACGAATGATATAGTTGTTATGGCGAGCATGTGAGTTGTTGCTGTTGCGTCAAGGGAGTCTGACGACTTTGTTTTGCTGCGTCAAGTGCCTCTGACGGTTTCGGTTGCTGTGTCGAGTGGATCTGACGATTTTTGATAGCTCTTACGACGGGTAGATGGCGCCACGACAGCAGTGCGAAGGTTGCATTTTTTCTAAGTTCAGAGTCAAGGTCACCAATGAAAAGGATAGAACTCGGTACCGTCTGATTCGTAAACACGTAACGTACCCCTAGACAAAAGTGATCACCTCTGTCCGGAGGTTGTTACTGGCTTATGAAGTTATCTGTTACAGATTTACTATTGTGGTCACGCAAATTTGCACAAGATTCGCAATAAAACAAACGGCCGTCAAATTTCTAACTGAAACAATTTTCGGTTTTTTTTCCATTTCTCTAATTTATCTAACACATTTCACAAAGGCCGAAATGAGCGAAATCTTAATTAAGGACAGAAAAACAGAACCCTTAGAAAACTAAGACAGGGCAAATTCGTCAATCCTTTTGGCTCATAAAATTGAAAGCAGTGCCCTCGTATTCTTTTAAAAAGAAAAAAAAAGATTAGGTACTCACCGAAAATGTTCAAACTATCCATGTTCAAATGAACGACTGAAGACAAAAGCTGCCATCTAGATAATGTAAAGAATGGAAGTGGCTAATTGTGAACAAAAATCGAATTAAAATTGTCTGAAATTGAAAGGATTACCACAATAAAAATAAACCAATAAAAAATTAATTATAACAGGCGCAATACGGATGGCAACCACAATATCCAACATTAAAAATCAAGGTAGTCATATAGTAATGTTAACGCTCAACTTGGCGAATATCAACCACTTGGTGCCTAGCGTACTGATATCCAATTAGTGAGGAATTTTTAATTCTTCCATTCTTGGCACTTATCAGTGAATTTTATTACTTAGAAGAAGAAAAAAGATTTTTTTAAGGGTTGCGAGAAGCTCGCCCCTCTCTCTTGATATGTGAGAAGTAGGGAAGAAACACTCGACGCGATCCAATTAATCTATTTATTTATCACACACAATGAAAAGACACAATTTCAACCAATAATAGCGAGAGAATGTCTCAGTGCTAACCGCGAAAGTGGAACAACGATGGTAAAACACGAACGATTAGGAAACTATCAAACTTGATCCTTACTTAATAAAGGATCTAACCTATCATCCAATTTAATCTAATATCAATTCAATCTCAATGAACAATCGTCACTTTAAAGCTTCCTCCAAATGATTTCTTAATCGCAATAATTCAAATATGATACCTTCAGTAGCAATCTCGTCTGATTCGTGTATATCTCCTCTCCTACTCTCTATTCAAGCTAGAAAACCTTGACTATATATAGTAAGTTAATTTAAGTATCACGATTCTCTTCTTGCGAAGGGTTGGTTATATATAATGCGAATGGATAGCCCAAAGATTTCCCAAGAGGATTAATTGAAGGAACGCGTATAGATCCGTCACTGGGTGATTACAGCCAACTTCTGCAACTTCCCTTCATGATAAATGAATATGACATTAAAACGGCGATTGTTTAAGTAAGTATTTTTAACAAGTATTAAAGAATAAATCCCGGGTAAACAAAATAAGTCTCACGCTTGATAAAGAAGACACATAATATTGGTTTAAGAATACTCGCATCGTATATTTTTAAATCATCTGCATTAGCTTACGTTGAATTTGAATGTTTGTGTATTTAGTTGTGTCTTTTATGAATGTCCCTCGTATCATTCCAAAACTCTTTCAAAGCTTTGCTAAAGTTTCAAAAGAACCATAATCCCCTAATTCTGTCAAAAAGAAAACAAAAGAATTAGATTTATTTTCGTTGAATTTTTTTTCCAAAACTCTTTTTTTCCTCCATACTGCTGCCATCTTTCGGTAGTAGTATGGAGTACATAATGCAGGCCTCGCATGTGGCCCTCGATACAAAGTTTGGACCCACCGAGACTTTTTAAGAATTTTTAAATATCATGATTTTAAAGTTTTTTTTATTTTTTTTAAAGTTATTTGATTGAGAATAAATATATAAATGCCCACCCTATTTACTTGTTGTCTATTCTTCTTTTAAAGTGTAAGTTAATTTCTTATTGTGGTTTGTAAATGAGCAGGTAAATGTTCGGCAAATGATCAGAATATATATCTATATATATAAAAATGTTGTGTTGGTTTGTGTACGCTCGCATAACTCAAAAAGTTCTGAATGGATTTATCTGAAATTTTGACACAACGTTGCATTTGACTCCGGTCAGGTTCTTGTGTACTTTTTACTTTGAAATTCACTCTAAATTTTTTAAAATTTAATTTTTAAGTGATTTTTTGGTGTTATGACGTCATACGATGTCACGATTCGCTCTGATTGTGAAAATTTAAACTTTACACATAATTTTTTCCGAATTATTGTATAATTCTACTATGGTTATGCTTATTGGTTGTCATATTTATCTTTTTTTTGTTCTTTGATTCGTAATTGGGATTATTTTTCGAATAAATCATTTCTTAAAAATTATTCTTTTAACAACTCAAATTTTGTTTTGTAGTTTTGGCAACAATCGGATAGCATTATCGCGGGATGTTTACAATTTTGCTTGAATTCTACATAGTTTTTTTTCTGTAATTTTAAGCTAAATTTATTTCTTTTTATTAAGCGAAAATGAAATTTACATAATTGACTTCTGTACGCTACTTATTTTTCTACCAAATAGTTTCCGTTAACCATTTACCCCTCAAATAAAAAGACGTAGCCAAATGCCGCGATATATAACATTCAATGTTTGGAAACAATATTTTTTTCCCACTTGGAGACATTTTAATTTGACGAATTAATAAATTTTAATAAGAATGTTTTTTCTCTGTTTTAGACAACTTTTTAAATTTCATTTGATTCTTACATATTATCGCAATAATAGCCAAATTTCATGATAACTCGCAAAGTTGGCCATTCCATTTTCGCATATGTTGTACGAGTGGAATTGGCAATCATGTGCTTTGTTTTATACAATGTCCCCAATAGGTTGCAATAATACGTAAGTACCTTTCATTTGATGTTACTATTGAAATACAAATGGTAAAACTTAAGATTTTTTGATTTTGAGTCATCAAAATATTGCACCTTATTTTGTTTTTGATTGCTTTATAAGATTATAACCTTCTTAAACAGAGAGATTCCATTAGTAATTTGTTAAAAAAAATACTTGAAGTTATTATGGTTTGCTTTTGTCAGGGACGAGCTACCGCTGCATCAATGATGCAGGGCCCCAACGAATGTTATTATAGTTCCACTTACATGGTGCTCATATCTGAAAAAGGGCCCCAAAGGAATTCGGATGCAAGGCCCACTCAGAGCTGTTTTGTAATTTCATGTTTTTGTTTAAACCTTCATTTTAACTGCAATCAATCGGCTTGAGTACATAAAATTGTATTGCAGAAATTCGAACTTAGGTCATCAGACTGGACAAGCAAACGCAGTGCGAGGGATAGTTGCTCATCAAATTAGAGTAGGCATCACACACAGTGAATGAGCAAAACAGACAGAGGGCTCAAATACATGTTGAGGAAGGAGGTGATCGTAAGATTGTAATTATTTTTTCAAATTATACTTTCGCTTTGATAAAGATAGTTCAGCTCTTTTTATGTAAATTAGTGTTATTGTATATCGTTTTTCAATTTATTTTTAAGCTCAGGATATTTACTTTGGATATAATTTTTATATATAAATACTAATTTTAATTCTGTACTCTATTGATGTGTTTGGCGTGATTTCAAAATCTCTCCACAAACGAATAGCGTACCGATTAAAATCTTTCACCTATTTTATCTTTTTTCAATGAATCTAAATTAAATTTAGTTTTTTTTTCATCGGCCATTTACCTAAAATCAAAAGTCATTACCAAATACTGCAATATGCATTCAATAAGGGAAAACCATTTTATGCCTGTTTGTGCACAATAATAATACTTTTTTGAACTTGGTAGTGAATTTTTCGACGAAATAGTTGTGATATGGTCGTTCTATGGTGACCATATCTTTGATTGTCAGCGTGAATTAGAGGTGTGGGATTCTCAAAAAGATCACACATTTTAAAATTCTTAATATGACTTTATTAAGAATATAACTTAAATTTCTAATAAATTAGATAAACTTATATTAAGTGAGAATAAACCAAACACACAGCAATAGTTAAACCTGATCGCGTAACTTAGATCACTTATCTAAATAATTATATTATCCACCTACTTTCAATTCTGATAATATTACAAGTCCTAATATCAAATAATCAGTCCTACCTTAATTCAAGCTAAGGTTCTATCACGGTACGAAGCTCCTGGGCGCGTGTGCAATGGTATGCACTTTGTAGTAATAGCTAGAAATTTTGGTAACTTTATGATAGGCCGTCAATTCACACTCGTATCTCTTCCAAACATAACTCTTTACCCTAAATTGCCATTCTGCTTACTGAAACTTTTGTTCTTTTAAAAGCTATCTTATTTGCATTTCACAATTGCATTTCACTTCTTGGATTAGGGTTGGAAAAGATTTGCCATTAATCTTGGCCGTCAAAGAACCCAGAGGTTATGCTACAGAAGAGACGCGTGAGCCCGTCACATAGTTATTGAATTTTCTAATAGTTGGTATAATAACATTAGACTCACAAAATCTGTATTTTGTGTGATTTCGAAATTTTATTAGGTATTATTGTGAAAAACAAATGGGAAAATTAAGATTTTCCGATGTATGTTTTGTGTTTGTTTTAATATTTATGTATTTTCGCAACCATATTGGCAACATTAGCACTTAACTGCCAATTCATCGTGTATGATGCGAACAAAATAGTTATGTTGCAACAGTCCCCGTCCTTTGTTTGCAACTTATTTTGGCGATTTCAAAAAAAATATTAAAATTTGTTTTTAAATAATTTGGGTTTTTTGATAGCTTTTTATCGTTTTTGTTATAGCTAGATGTACCCAACCATGTTTTCCTGTGGCCCAGTCTAGTTAAAAAAAAAAAAAAAACCCACGTTTCTAATATTTTTAACCGCTTGCACTTGAGGTATGATTTTTTAAATAATGGGGAAAAATACATTAAAAAAACTTTTCAAAACAATTTCATTTGAATTTTTTAACAGAATACCCCAATTTATTATGGGTTTTTGTCATGTTATGAATAAAAAAATTATTTGATTGTCTCCATAGGGAGGTCCAAGTTTGAAAATAAATTTAAGATGACTCTTCTTGGGGTTAAAAAGGGTTTTTTTCAATGCTTAGGGGTAGACTTTTTGTGTTTTCTTTCCTGTATAGATAAAAAAATTCCTGCTGTGCCTACTTTAGAACGTAGCCATTTTAAACACTTCATGAACCACTTAAAACATAATTTTGGGGTTTTTAAAAGGGTTGTGTGGGGACCCCCCCCATTTTATTTTCGTCTTTATTTAATCTTCCATACCCCGAAAAAATAATTCTGAAAAGCAATAGCAATCGACAGACTGAAGTTTTTGCCACCAATTTTCCAAAAATTGGTTGAGGCTACCAAAAATTGCTATCTTCAGGAATTTTGTTTGTTTGTTTGTTCGTTTAGTTATTTCGGTAACTAAAAGCTTTTAATAAAGTATAATCCATGTTCCATAATATGTTATTTTGTTCTTCATCTTTTTTTAAACTAAATCTTTTTAGAAGTATAAATAATGTCCCAATTTTTCTGCATACCATCCAAAATTTCTCACGCATCACCAATTGGTGATTGCTGCTCTGTAACACAATCAGTAATTTTGTATTAGCATCAGTAACAAAATTGGTGCCATGTATCACAACCCTTTAAAACAAACCACAAAGATTCTAAAATTTTTTTTTTGAAAAAAAAAGGATGGAAAATGGTGCGATTTGCATGGCGATAATTTGGCTGCGGTGATACTAATATTTAATACACAGATAACAAATAATTGTCCATGTGAAAAGCAGTTTGTGTCTAAATATAATCCACTCTGTTTTAAAGACATGCCCTTAACTTTGTTGGGAAAAAATTGCTAATGCTAATCGAAATTTTGTTGAATTTCAAAAATATCTGTCATTATAACACTTTGTCAGATTTCTGTGAAAATCCATGTTTATATTGGGAAATTTTTTTGGCGTATTCGATTGAAAATATTTTTAGTCTCTTGTGTGTACTTTCTTACCGATGATCGTTATTCTAAATGGATCGTTATTCATAATAATGGATCATCCCACTATAATAACGGATCACTCTTACCATAGTAACAGATTCTTTATCCTTACGTCTTA
>BMAV01007797.1:0-10213 GCA_019973955.1 Trichonephila inaurata madagascariensis
CAAGAACCTAAAAGTTTTCAAATTAAAACCTAAATAAATCGTAAAAAGAAGCTTATAATTATTTTAAAAACACAATTTAGTGAATTATTTTACATTAAAAGGTCTTAAAAGCTCTATTTTGTAAGTGTACGCAGACTTTTGCGATTGTTGTGTAATTATTTGCGTAATTTTGTTTTTCTTGTTAAGGTGAATTTTGTTGCTGCTGTATGAATATTTTAAAGAATTGCTGACTAGTATTTTGATTTTCTAAAGCGAGATTTTAATAGTATTTATAGCATAAACACGTAGGATGATTGGCTGTACGCAGACTTTCGGAGGCAAGTGTATATAATTTTATTTACAAAATTTATTACAATGTTTTTTCTCCCTTTTTATTATCTCACTTAATTTAGTGAGGTTATTTATTTCTCTCACTTAATTTAGTATATGTTTAACCAGGCACCTCACTTGTGAAAAAAAACCTTAATTTCACGCACAGGGTATCAGATATCCAAGGGTGATTACATTCTGTTTTTACCGTAAGATTTGCATACAAAGGTGAAAAATAAATAAAAGTAGGAAATACAATATGTTTATTACACTTTTCACACGTAAATATAGTTTTCCTGTTCTTTTTATTTCGGCATTCAGTACATTGTTTATACACTCATTTAGTCTTCGTCGCGAGTGAGAGCGATGTTTTCACTGAATCTTAATTTTTAAAAAAAATTTCGTAGAAGCATTGCTTGCTGGTTTTTACATTCTTCTGTTAATCGAAATCCAAAACACTTCAGAAATCAGCGTCTGGTTCGATGTTTAGTAGGTGGTTTCTGACTACTTAACAAAATAATTTGAGCATTTATTGTCGCAACGCTTTCAACAACATAAAAAATATTGTCATAGGCTAACGACTGATTTCTAGCCATTGAATATAATGTGATCATTTTATCAAGGATGATAATTACTCCCTCTGTTAAATTATTCGGATAGATTTTAATATAGGAATCATACTTGCTAATATACTTTTCATCATTAGATTCTTCCTCATCATCCCCGCTAAAAGACTTTTTTCATCCGGAAAATACCGTTATACTATATCTGTTATAAATACTGTATCTAATAAATTACTTAAATATCACATTTCTTCATCGTAACTACAATAATGCGCCATTGCATAAGAACGATTTTAAAGCGACTCGTGCATTTAGAACTGTAACTGCGATTCACCCTCAGCGACATACTTGTGTGTGTGAAGAGGCGGTATCTAAAAATATAGTCATCTTGGAGATTATTGGGTCTTTAAAAATTATTATATTATAAAGCTTTCTCCCGAAGAAGAAAACGTCATCATGCAAATTAAGACTTGTATATAAAGTCTAGGCTTTCAGGTTAGAAAGAGATAGGGTAGGCTGCTTATACGGGAACTGTGATTAATTAAACTTGAAATGAGGCGTAGATATTTAGCAGCTGATAATTGTAAACTAGCTGCATGGCCCGGCGTTGCATGGACTTTCTCTACTTTTATAAATTTTCCCTTTCCTTCACAAAAATCAGAAATTTCTAATACTCTTTTTAAAAAATGACTTCCACCCCCACCCCTCCTCTGCTTAGCCTGGCGTTGGTCAGGCGTTTACGGGGTTATAATTTAAAATTCCCTGTTTCGAAATTTTTTCACTTTTCTTTGTCAGACAGGTTTATTTCCCCCCGACGATGCACGAACATTTTTAAATGCATAATATATTGTCATGGAAATTCCTCTTCCCCTCTCGCTATCAGAGCTCTCGAGTAAGTGAACAGTGGGACTTTAATATTCACTCACTCACTTTGCAACTTTTGAGGCTCCGGAAACGAAAATGTACCTTTATAAAAATAGTTGTATGTTGAAAAAAGTAGAAATTTTTATAATTACAAAATTTCACAACTGTATTAAATGTCGAATTAAAATTGTAAGCCTTTTTTGAAATGTTCGATCACGGAAAAAAAGTTTCATACAATAAGAAATTAATCTAGATTTGGTAGCCAAGAGGCAAAAGCTATTGAATAGACGTAAGTGTGTGTTCTAACCATTTAAAGCCTTCTCATATCTCGCGTACCTCGTTGATTGCTCTTCATATTTGATAATTGGGTGCACCTTTAATTTTGGTTCGTTGAATTTGTATTGTTGGTGGTGTGAATAAATTGAGTTATTTTGAATATGGTTTGTCTTCCTTTTGCTTCTCCTACACCTTTAGTCGCCTCGGGCAGAGCTTTACAACTTTATAAACATAATACAAAAAAGTAAATGGGAAAATTAATTCTTTTTTGTTAAGAACTTTAACATCTTCAATGATAAAATCATTGAAAAGATTATAAACTGTATCAATTTCACATATTTGATTCTCGATTAAAAAAAACCTTATTTTAATCTATAAAAGATTTGCAACATAATATTCTTTAATGGCTTGTAATATTGTAAGATTAAGAACAATAAAATAATTCAATGAAATTATATTAAATAAACTGAATTTAAGATTTTTTTTTAAATGGGATTTCAAAGTCATAAAATTTGTTACTTTCAAAGTAGAAAGATACTACTTTAATCTTCTAAAATTAAAGTCTATTTTTATTTTTCAATTAACTTAAAGAGAAAACTTTTAATATGAAATCTTTTCTCTCAAATAAATTTCTTTATACATATAATTTTAGCAATTGATTCAAATATTGGAAGATAAGAAAAAAAGTTACTAGTAAATTTCAAAAATGTAAACTGTAGCCACTTCCAATAATTTTTAAAAATTGCATTCATAGGTGAAAAATTTTAGAAATTGATTACAAATAATTTTAACATCCGTCATTCAGTCAAAATAATGCTTTTATAAACAGATTTCATTTTCCTATACCCTAATAAACATAGGAAAAAGGATGTTTTCATAGACTTATTTCTACGAAATTAAGACGCAGAAAAAAATCAAGAAACAAATTAAAGTTGCTTATTTTTAAATTAAAAAAGTTACATAAAAAATACGAAAATGTATTCTTGATTCTTCTCTTTGGTGTTACTTAGATTTTTTTTTTTGTCATTTTATTGCTTTAATCACATTTTCTGATTATATTTATTCTTTTGGAGTTAAGTTTTTTATCCAAATTCAATTTAGTAAGAAAAAAATTGTGAAAATCGGAAATTTATATATTGTGACGAATTTTGTGTAAATAGTGTAAATAATTTGTATTTGGATATGTAATGCATTTATATTACTCCATGTTATGTTTAATTTATGTTAAAATTGTAATATTCACAAGCAACGCCGTACATTACGTTATAATGGTGATTTAATGGGAACTTGGGATAAGCCAAAGTTTACAAAAAATTTTAGTAAAAGGGCCCATTTGGCGACCTACAACCCAGGAGAGGTGGGCCTTCTTTTCTTTAAAATTTTTGGAAAGCCTAATTTCACCTCAAGAAGCATTTGGTTTCCCCAAAAAAAGGGGCCCCCAAGGTTTTTGTTTAAAGTGATTGGGGGAATTATTTTTGATAGGATTAGTGGGTTTTGAAAAATCTTTTAATGTGTATTTTAAAAATGAAAATTGTTAAGTTTTAAGTTAAATTTTTAATTTTTTTGGGAAATTTTGCAATCCTTTTTAAAAGGATGTTTACCGGGGACAAATTAATTCTACCACTTTTAAGAACTGCCTTGTTCAGTGACTGATTTCAAAAATCATCAACCTTGATAAACGTAACAATATTATTTAAATTTTTTTATTTAAAAAAATATTTAATATAAGAACTATATTTTTGAAATTTGATTTCTTCAAACTATTCAAACTTAAAAAAATAAAATTTTTTTTAAATTTTTAAACTTTTAAAAACACTTATCATTTTTTTTAAAAATTTTTGAAAAAGATATTTCCTTTTCATCATTTAAAACGGTACTTACGTTTATCGCAAAATCCCCCAACGGCACCCTGTTTTCCCCCATGCCGTCACTTTTGAATTGTGGCAACCAAAAGGCTTTTTTAAAAACCAAGGTTTGCGAAAACGGAACCCCCAGAACTTTTTTTTTCCAGACAATTTCAAAGGGCTTTATAAATTTGATAAATTTAAATTTTTTTAATCAAAATAATCGTTATTATTTTTTTGTAAACTGCCCCCTAGGGTCCCCCTTCTCCGGATTATCTGCGGAGCTGAGGTGTAGGATTAACAAAAGGTTAGACGTGTCCATATTAAAATGACTTTTTTTAAAATTTAAACAAACTTTAACAGATTAGATGATAATATATATGAGAGAATCTCGATGACAAAAAACGCTATATTAATAAAACCGAACTAACGTAACTCGACTCATCAATATCTAACTCGCCCAATCTCAATTTAAAACATCACAATCCTTATATTAAATAGCAATCCTACCTTAGATGCCGAATTAATCAAAGGGGGTTTCGTCTTTTCTCGAGTCAAAGGTATACTTTTACCCCAAAGGCCTATCTTCGGGGTAACCTCTGTTGGTGTCACTTTAAAACGTATCCCTCATCATAACATTCCCCAAATTGCCACCCACTTACTAAACTTTTGATATTTAAAATACAATTTTCAACTTATCTCCCTTTCATTTTGGGTTTTGGTTTGGAAAAAATTCCAAAAATCCTGTCCCCAAAAAAAAACCAAAGGAATGTCAATGAAAAGACGCGTGAGCCGTCACAATTCAAGAACTTTTTTAAGCAATTTCTAAAAAAATTTTTTTTATTTTTTTTTATTTTTTTAAAATTTAAAAATAATAATTTTTTAAATTTTAAAAAAATTTTTTTCAAAAATTTTTTTTTATTTAAAAAATATGTTTTTATTTTACTTATAAAACATATTTACGAAAAAATAAAAACGAACAAAGAGTGTATGTAAATTCTTGAAAGAGTTTAGGTATCAAAACTCTTTTTAACGTTTTAAAAAAATTTTTAACGAAATTTGGGGCATAAAAAAAATTTAAAAAAGTTCCGTTCATTTGATTAAAACATTTAACCTTTTTTTTTATTAATATTTATGAAAAGGATTTTACAATTTTTAAAAATCGCTTTTCAAAAACAATAAATATTAAATTATAACACACAAAAAAAGACAAAGAAATTTGTTAAGGTTTTTAAATAAATTGCTCTTATAAATATGTGTGTGTGTGTGCCTACAATTATCCATAGATACAGTGGGCCACAAAAGTGTTCATATACTTGCAATTTCCAATACAATTTAAAGTTTTCGACTAATAAAAATTAATATATCGGAATTCTAATTTTTTTATGTGATATCTGTAACTTATTCTTAATGGAATGACAATTTTTTTTTTAAAAATAGTATAACTATTAACTATTTTTAAAAATAAATAATCAAAAAGCTACTAAAAAATAACGCCACAAAAGTCTTCGTACACTTATAACAAAAATCTAAGCACATAGCTTTAAATATTATAATTCTTTCTTAATTTGGTACTTAGTAGGATATCTTTTAGTGTTCACAACAACTTTTGAACGTCTTGGAATAGATTTCATCAGTTTTTTGTACATTCTGCATCGATTTACCTCCACGCTTCTGTGATCATTGTTTTTACTTCCCATCATGTGTTTATATGTCATGTTTTCTTTTTTTAATCAAACATTCACCAAATATGTTCTACTGGGCTAAATAAAGTGATTGAGAGGTGTTTTCAGATTTTGGGGATAGTTATAGGGGCACCAGTGGCGTACATTGAGAGCAATGCGCTTGGTGTCATTATCCTGTTAAAAAATGAAGTCGTCTCCAATATCCAAATTTGGGTGGATAATTTAAAATTTGCTTTTAAAATATTTAAATAGAGCTCATGCTTCGTAATACCATCAAAAAATAACAAATTACCTGATTCTGAAGCCGATTTACACCCCCACGCAGGAACACTTCCAACTTCATGGTTCATTGATCCAACTAGATTCTTGGAATTAAGTTTCAGAAAATTCAAAATTAATAAGAAATTGATTGGGATGACAGAAAATTCAACATTTTTGGTTCCGATGGGGGCATAATAGTTTGTAAATGATAAAATGAGGAATTTTATCCCATGAATTTATGTGGAACAAGAACTCCTCCATCTCTATGCTGAAGCATGAGGGTGGAGGTGTTCTTGAGTGGGGGTGTAAATCGCGGCTTCAGGATTAGGTGGTAATTTGGTATTTTTTTAAGGTATTACGAAGCATGAGCTCTATTTAAATATTTCAAAAGAAGATTTTAAATTATCCGCCCAAAATTTGGATATTAGAGAAGACTTCATTTTTTAACAGGATAATGACGCCAAGCACAATGCTCTGAATATACGCCGCTGGTGTCCCTATAGCTGTCCGCAAAATCTGAAAACACCTCTCATCATTTTTAGCAGTAGACATCCCATCTGTGAAAATTTCATTTTTAAAGGCATGACACCATAAGCACAAAATGTGTAAAAACAATAACCACAGAAGCATGGAGGTAAGTCAGACTACAAAAACCATGAAATGTAACTAAGAGCTTAAAACAGAGATGTTGTGGACACTACAAAATATCTACTAAGTACCAAATTAGAAAAAATACAATATTTTAAAGCTATGTTGAGCATTGTTAAGTGTACAAACTTTATGGCGTAATTTTTAGAGTTTTGATTATTAGTATATAAATAATAGTTATACTATTTTTAAAAATTAATTATGCCATTCCATAAGAACAAGTTACAGATATTACTAAAAATTACAATTCGTATATATTGTACCACTAGTCGAAAAACATTAGACCATTGAAAATTGCAAGTGTATGAACACTTTTGTGGTCCACTGTATATGCTAATTGGGGAAATCTGTTTTAAAACAATCAGGACAGAAGTAACAAAAGATTCATTGTTTAAAACAACTATTTTTTTTTTTCGTTCACTTTTTGCTGCAACACTACTCAATAGGAATAACTAACAATGTATAAGAAGAAAACAATTGAAGTATCAACGATTATTTAGTATCGAAGTTTTTTTTGCGAATAAAGAAGTTTTTCGAATATTGTGCTATTTGAGAATTTTTCCTTGTATTTATATCATACATCTGTAGTCATTGCGGCAACTATGGATATTATTTTAATATTAGACGTAATCTTCTTTTTATTAGCGTGCGCTTTGTTTATCTTCATACAAAGCGGTCAACTCTCTTTCGTCGGGATTATTGTTTGCGCTTCCTTTATTGAATTCGTCAAATACTATTTCACTCGTAAAGTAGCTGAAAATACACGATTACAAAATGAAAATCAAATTCTGGATGAGAAACTGGATGTTAAGAAAAAGAAAATCCCGATGATACACTCCTTGGCCGTTTATAAGATGTGCCAAGGCATGGAGATAAAGGTTCAGTTGGCTCCAGTTGAGCAAAGAAAAGTCTGGATACCAAAACGGAAATGCGAAACTAGTACCAAGTATGGGGAATTGAAGAGTACTAAAATGATTCTCGTGGTCCAATCTTACAGTGTACACAAAATATGTGGAGCTCTAGGCTTACAATCTGAATTTGATCCTTTGATAGAGCCATCTTTCTTCATCAACAAACGACAAAACAAACGGAAATCTCGAGAATTCGTTCCTCTGGTGCAATCCCAAACAATTTTCAAGATTTGCCAAGGTTTAGGCATTCAAGCAATTCTCGCTTCACCTCCGGAGATCTAATATTAAGGACAATTTCTATGCTATCAATGAATATTACATAAGAGCTTATCTCTTTCAAATATTTCATTACTTCATCAGCATTAAAAATAGAAAGCTCCTTTAGAATCAGCAAAAAGAAATGAAATTATATTTGTTTAAAAAATATACATGAAGATATTTCCTTTTAGTTTATGAGATATTTAATTAGTTCAATAGGACATTTAAAAAAGTATAAAAAGTGCAAGTTTTGTCTCTGAGAGCAATGTTATTTTGGCCTTTAAGAGCTGGAATTTTTGGTGCTTTTTTACGGAAATTTTTTGCTGTGTTCTATAAAGAGCCATCTTCGGTATTTAGCGAGAGAAGGGTTTCTTCCCCCATTTGTTGTTTAAATTTATATGCAAGTCTTTTAAATCGCATTTGTGATCAGGGTGTTTTGTACGTAATGATGAATAAAACACTTTAATGACATAACATTCGTGGAAACAGTTACGAGTAACTCTCCAGCAATTTGCTCTATCGGTTACCAAAATTATTAAAAGAATTTAAATGTGAATATTCAAAAGTAGACATGAAAAGAAAGAAAAAGTATCTCTCTACGAAAGGGGAAAATTAAAGTAAATAACAATCCATTCTCTTATATCAATTCCAATGGCATTGCTAAATTAACACATCACGAATACAATAGGGGAAACAGGTGACTTTTTTTAATGTGAAATTGTGCTATTTTAATAGTTGAGAAACATTGTTTATATTAACAAACTCTATACGTTCCAAAAATGTTTAGTCTATTTTTCGTTCAATAATTGCAGCTCTTGCAGCTTTCACTCACACTAATGACTAATTTTATGCCTATAGATTTCAAGCTCATGTGTCGCAGTACCTTTGCATTTCTCAGTTGTATTTTAATTTATTTTATATTATGATTATATATACTTTTATATTATTCTGAAGAAAGCAGATGCCAATGTCCGCATGCGAAAACCTCTCGTTATTGTATAGTATTAACTGTTTTAATGTAATTGTGTGTGGTTCAAGTGTAGTATAGGGGGGCCACTTGGCGCAGTCCATTTTTTTGGGGACTAAAAGTGGTCGCAAGTACTTTTCGGAATTATTTATTATTTATTTTATAATGAATTCGATATCTCACCATAACATGAAGATAAAAATCGCTAAATCCTAAGAAAAATAGCCAAATCCGAAGTGGCCCCCCTATACTACACTTGAACCTGTAATTGTAACACTGTGCTTTCACACACAAGGAGAATGTGATTTATTTTGAATTTAAAATTATTAATGAATCCTTTGATCTTTTCTCTCTGTCTTGAAAAATCATCCCGAAAACGTTTACTTCTATTTGGCAAACTCCTTCGAAAGTGCAACAGATTTCATTCTTTCCTCCTTCTAAGTTCACGGGAGGTCTAGAGGGGATGATTTTATTACTCAGTTCGGCCTCTTTGTTAATTTTAAACCGAGGGTTAAAGTGTAGTATAGGGGCACTTGGCGCAGTCCTTTTTGGGGGCGACTAAAAGTGGTCGCCAAGGTAATTTTTTCGGAATTATTTATTATTTATTTTAGAATGAATTCGTTATCTCACTATGACATTTAGATAAAAATCGCAAAATCCAAAGTGCCCCCCTCCCTATACTAGACTTGAGTCAAACCGGGAGATCACTCGTTCACAGCTGTGATGTTGCCTTGAGCGAATCCTTTACGAAAAAAGTGGAGTCCACTTGGTCGTTCCCCCGATCTGTTCAGTCACAATAAAATCACAAGAAAATGAATTTAAAAAAATAAAAAATTGCAAGAAATGTGACGTGTTTAAAGTTTAAAAATATTTGTTTACTTTAAACAAAACAAAATTTGGTTCTGTATGTACATCAATCCGAGCACAGCGTTAGCAGAAATTAAACTCTTTATGTTACGATCGCTGTTAAAATATTCCAAAAACATCGTTAAAATCATACCCGATTACGATCCTGATCTTACAACACCAATTATGATAATTGGAGACTTTAATGTTAATGTCTCAGAAGATCGCCCATTGCCCGGCTTCATGCTCAGCGAGTTCAATTTGTCTTACATAGAAACTTCTCCAACAACTTTAGGTAATACCTGTATTGATTTAACGTTTACCAGAAATCTCAATGTATCCTGTATGCCATTTGTGTAGTTCTTTTCGTATCACATACCTATAATTAAGAAAGTTATATTATAACGCAGTAATTATTTGTTTTACTTGATTTCTTTCATGAATCCGTTGAAAGGAGATAGTTGTCAACGTAAAAAAAAAGCATGGAAACCCTGAGGACTTTTTAGAGTTCAAATATTATTATGGCATACATAAATAATAACAATTTTTATTTAAAAAAAATACTACCCGTTACGCGACGTGTCCATTACACAGCCACACCCTCTTTTTTAAATAGATATTATACAACTAATGCTTATTTTAATAATGATCTTGTCAGAAATTCAATATATTCATAGAAAGTAAGTAATCCCAAGTTTTGACGTATTGGCGATACATCAAGGAAAAACATAATTTTTCTGTAAATGTTTTAAATATTAAAAATTATATCTAAAATTTTTTT